>JAIPRL010011956.1:0-12704 GCA_025469235.1 Pemphigus obesinymphae
AATATATAATTAAAACAGGAAGTATTACATCTAAAATTTAAAAGTTTCGTCCTTAAGCCACGACAGTTCTGATAGAAGCCAGTGACTGTAAGATCAATAGTGTTTATGATTGGTTTGTTGACTGGACTCAGGTAGATCCGTTTTTTGACTGGGTAGAAGAGACTTTTGGAACACCATTTGCATACACAATCCTAAGACCCTGCTCACCATTTTTATTTCTTAGCTCCAGTTCAGTATGACGTGATCGTAATAGTTGACGTTGTAAGATGGTCTTGTCCTTAACGATTCTAAAACCGTCAGGAAAAGTAGATCCATTCCGTTTAGAATTGCTATAAATATCGATAAAACTATCAATTTCTTCCTTAGAGTTAAAAATGATTTTTATGGGTCGAGAAGAGCCTTCGCGAAATTTACCAAGGCGTATAACTGTAGATGCCACGGGAATGACATAGTCAAGTGGCTCCAAAATATGACCGATTGTGGTTCTGTCATCTAAGATACACGTTGAGAAGTAGTTGAATGAGCAGATTCAGTGATACTCAACCTGCGACCCGTGGGCCAGATGTGGCCCGCTAAGGTATTCTGTGTGGCCCGTTACAAATTTTTAAATAAAACAAAATATTCTAAAAAAAGTAAAATTATATTTATTTATTTTATAATAGTAATGATAATAATAAAATAAAAAAATGTTTAATGTGAAATTTGAACTTGAGTTTGCTTTAATAATAATGAAAAATCTGGTTCGAATTTAGTTGTTCCAATCCTCATAATTGAATGTAGGTACCTACAAATGTATACCTTAATCCATAATCATTTCAATAATCAATAAAAGATAATATATACGCCATATATATTGTACACCTATTATGTATAACAAAATTATATTATTAGATTAATATTGGGATTATTGGTACTTTTATATTTGGTGGCCCGCTCGAAGATGATTGTTTACCAAAGTGGCACGCCGAACAAAAAAGATTGGACATCACTGCCATAGACGATAGCGTTGGAGGCGCATCTCTCTCGCTCAAATGTTTCTTGCAATATATGAGATATAATGGATGGTGTTTTCACAACAGATCCAGTAGCATCCGAATTTAAAACCTTCAACTTCAAATCATCTAATTCTGAGCGCAATTTCGCATTTTCCATTTTAAGCTCAGAAACTAGCGATGATAGGCTATTGAAATTATTTGTTAGATCAGACAATGATGCAAGCACTGATTTGTCCGAAGATAAGGACTCGCTACGCATCTGAGTAATGGCTGACATTAAATCAACATTAGAAGGTGAGCATTGGTTACTAGGTACCATTTCAGGCGAAATTGAAGAATTTTTTTTTATTAGCAGTACCCCGAGTAATACGGGTTATGGACGATGTACTCATACTGTACACAAAAATAAAAACTACTTCAGCACTCTGTAGACCAAGCGTGAATCACTAAGCACACTATGTATAACAGGTACCGGCGTACAGTCCCACTGGCAGCTACGGTAAATCGACGCAGATGCAGATAAGAATTTTCGCAAAAATGGTCATTAACGGATCGATAACAGTTAGTATGGATATGCCGATAGAACGGAAATAAAACTTAAGTTTGCACGGCGGCCGTGTAAAGTTAATGGAAGTTACTATAAAACTTAACTAAGATGAAGGTTCTGGGCAGACTGACTCAAAACCGACACCAGTCTGAACGCGAACATTTTACACAACTTTTGCGACAAAAATTACAAAAAACAACGAATTATTTCCCGAGAAAAGGAAGTAAAAACACGAGAGTTAATTAAACGTTGGTTCACGTATATTGATTTATACATATGATTTTACGCATATTATATGATTTTGAATAAATATTTAATTATTTAAAATATAATTTCCTAAATATAGTACCTAGTAGTTACTATTTTCGATCATTAATGAAACGTATTATTTTTTCTATTAATCGATGTTAGTTGAAACTTTAAATCTATTTACGTATGTGTAAGCATTATTATATTAATAATATACTAAACATAATGAAATAAAAAATATAATAATTTCTGTATAGTACGAGTACACATTTTGGTGTAAACGGAATTTGGTTAAACAAACAATTTTATTTTATGAAAGAAATCGGACATTTTTTCATTTAAATGTATGGCAAATTTTGATCATTCCAATATTTAGTATATAGGAAAATAAAGGAATATTCCAATATTAAAATAGTATACTGATTTCACATAGCTTAAATGTAATAACTAAGATAAGGTACTATTTATTTTCATTGCAAAAGTAGTTTTATATTAAAATATTATATTATTAGAGCCATAAATATTAAATTAATTAGTAAGCTCTTGATTTTCAAAAATTGTACAATTTCTAGGTATCGGGGAATTTTTAGATTTTGAAAGTAAGTACCTATTTATATTCATATGATATCGAACTAGCTTGAGTGTAACATCAGCTGGGTGAAATTTTCTCTAAGTGCAACTCCTTTTGGGTATGACAACTTTTAAATGTAATGTTTTAAGTAAAACACCTCATTAGTCGAAAATTACTTTTGAGTACATCTCTCATTTTTTGGTATACGTATGTTATCGAGATCCGTATAGTCGGTGACTGGCGTTTTTGGGAAAGAGTATACTGTTAATCAATTTAAAAAATATTTAGCATACAAATAAAACTGACTTTCGCTTTCTAAAAGATATTCCGTCACCCCTAAAGTATTTCTGTTAAATAAGTTGACAAAGTAGGTAATCCAAAAATGTATCAAATTTACTATTCTCGGGTGTTTATAATAACTCAAAATTCACTTTGCTCGGTTTTTGCCTGAAAACAATTTTAAAAAATACCACGAAAGTCTGATTGTTCACGCCAGTGAATTTTTTCGGTAAAATTTACATCGAAGCGTGTTATAGTTTTTGGCGTGTAATTGTTCCATGACCGCCGGAATCATCCAACCTCTGTACCCTCTACTCCATCAGCGCTTTTGCTACCGTCCGTTCGCATAATTATTATAACAATGTTTGTTAATTTAAATATATCCAAGTCGTGCTGTGGACGTGCAAACCTTCGTCCTTTTTGTACCTATGTAGGTAAATATATGCATATTTACGCATATTTTTAATCAATTAAAATTATACCGATCCATCATTGATGCGAAAAAACAGGGCCGTTTATGCCACGTATTGTGTATATCGTTGTCGCTATCGTTTTGTTTTCACATATAGCTATTGTACGATTTATAGGTACATATTAATCATACAGTGTTCATTTCCGTTTCGTCAGTCACCATTGTAGCCCTCCACACAATTTCCGTACCTTCACACAACATTCATCGCATTGCCAGTAACAAGATTGTCGGTTACTATTCATCTCCATTGGATATTTATCCTTTCATCAAGTGGCATGAGTTAACTATTAATCGTACATAGTTTGTCGTATTTAGATTTAAGATTATTTACCGTCCTTCTAATAACATATTGTTACAAGATACCCCCCCCCCCCATTTCGTGTGTATAATTTTTTCACGAAAATATTATTCCCTATTTTGTCTTGAAAACTATGATGTAAATTTCATCACTTGATCTATTACTCTTTCCTAAATTAATTACGGCGTGGCCTCATTCCGGATATGAGTGTTGTTCGGCGTGATCCCCAAAAACTGATGATTTTATATCAATTTACCATTAAATATAATAAGTACAATAAAATATAGTAGGCACCTACTCTCCACATGTGAAGTCATTTGGTTTTTGTTAAACTACTTAACCGTTGTGGTCAGGTGAAGATATTCAATATTTCGATTAAAAATCGTTATACCCGTGATGAAAATTCATACGAATGTATCAATTTAATTAAAATTATGAAAAATGCCGTGGAAGTCCAAAGATTTGAAATTCATTACGTTAAATATTAAAACTATAGTATAGATACCTAGCTATTGTGGACTTACCGTTCTTGTGTTTTTATATAACTATTGTCGCCAGTTGGAAATCTACGACTGTACAAAACAAACGTCATAGAAATTGAATACGGACTCGTAACAGAGTATTATTACTATTATTTTATAATTTAACCCTTTCACTGCTATCATTTACGTCATCTATTAGTAAATTTACATCCGGATAAGATGAAATAAAAAAAATAAAATTCGGTCCAATATCAAAGACGATATAAGTAAAATAAATGTTGTACATAGGTGCCCAAAATGTGATAACATGGTATAGCCTGATAATGTTTTTTATTTTGCTCGTGCAACATATAATGCAACTTGCACCAAAATATTATGCTAACGTATGATAATTTGTACTATTTTCATAATGTACTAATTAATTAGCACTCGGAATAAACCAAAAAAAATAACTATTTGGGAACTATTTGCCAATTTGTATCCTTAATATCTCTTTCAATAAATGACTCAATATAAAAAAAAAAAATTGGTAAATTTGTATTTATTATCCTTGAACAAAACACAATCCCTAAACATTTTTTCCAAAAATATGAATTTTGGTCAGCAATAAAAGGTTTAATTAAATATTCAAATCTATAAGAGGTACTCGGTAAAATGTGTAATTCAATCGCACGAAAAAAAATTATAATAAATATTAAATAATGATAAGAACATATAATTCGATTTTTTCCACATACCGTATTTATCGTGGTAGTGAGGTAATTAAATAGTTGTTATCTCCTCGGACGTTGGGACTAAGAAAAAAAATTAAATATCTAATCGAGATGATTAAGTATTTGAAATTCCTTATATTTAAACAATTTAGATGATATACGACAACCGTATACATAAAATAAAAAGTAAACAAGTAATATACTTATATAGGTACGTATAATCGGAATGAATGTCCCGGTTAGGTTTAGGGAATGATTTAAAGATAAAGTATGATTCAATCGGACATAAAAACGTCCAAGGAATACAAATTCGATGTCAGCGGTATCGAATAACGTCGGAAAAATTCGGAAAAACCTATTTTGAGAGTTTGAGATGGCGGCTAGGGAAACGCCAAGTGATAACGGACGAATAGTAGTGGCACGGTTATTTCCCTCATTTTCTAATTCATTAATGCTTGAATAAAAATCAGGTGGAACCACAACCAAATATCATACTAAACAATTATTATTAGTAGGTATCCTCGTATTTAATGGACACTCGAAAATTGAATCCTCTCCAATTTCATCTGAAGAATGATGAATATGTGTGGTATGATTTGTTTTTTGTAGCCCAACATGATGTGATGAACTTATTCGATATTTTCAACAATAGTTTCGGTCTACTGACATTCTGTATCGGATTTATGATAATATTTTCCGGCCATACAAATAACGTTTATCCAATGGTCTTGTCTTGCAACTCAAGCTGTAATGTAGATTACTAAGGTAAAATATCGAGATCTTGCAATATATTAACTGAGTCTAGTGAGTACAATCATTCAACATCTCATTGTCACTGGCCATTGCTATATATACAAGTACGAGACTCGACACTACCAGTGAGCTCATTGCGGTGCTTTCTAGGAATGACTGCAATCCAATCAACGTTAGACCAAGCCGCATCAGAATGTACATCATCAGAATAATCAATGTTAGGACAACCATCCATCAGATATTTATCAGTCCCGAGAAAATGGGAATTCACATCAAAACCTTGACCGCGATGTGACGACCATATTTGTTTCACACTGAAGGCTTCACCCTAATCGGCAATCTCCACTTTAGTGTTACCTAGTGTAATATAACTAATATACTATCTTAATACTTATTAAAAAAAACACACTTTCTTCCGTAATATCATTTTTTAAATTACCTAAATATTTTTTTATAACATAAATTGATATTTTTTTTTTTCATTCATTTTATAACCTGAGTAAAGCTATAGAGTTAGTGATTACAGTAGCAAATTTCAAGGACGTACATTAAACTTTTTATTTTAATATTCAAAATTTTAGACTCATTTAATAAGCGTACATAGAAAAACTATCCAAAAATCCGTTTTTTAAATATTTAAAATTTTTTTAAAATATTGAAAAATGTTTACAAATTAATATTTTAAAATTGTTTCCAATTTTTTTTTTACTAATATTAATTATGTATAACATCAAGATTTAATTCAGAATCGTTTTATAAAAGTAAATGGTTTATCATTTGTATTAAAATCAATATATTCACCACTTGTATTGTTTTATTAAACATAGAATGAATATTTGATTCGAAATAAAATAACATAATTAGTAAATACTATGTACAACACTGATTGTGAGTGCGCTATATATAGCGAAATTTATTTTCTAAACTCGAAAATAGTTGGTTTTTTCAAATATCATATATGACATATATTTTAATACATTTATAAATATATAATTCATAATAAATAGAATGACCCACATCCAAAGAGTATGTTGTATGGATTCTAAATATCCATATAAGTACTCGTAATAAACGATTACATTTATAACTACTACTCCTATCAATGAAGAAATATCATCATTATTATCATTGATTCTTGATTGATAAAAATTTGGCCACTATCATAAGATTTATGGAATATATTATTTTAATTTTATGTAGAACTTATAATAACACGTAAATAAAATATTAAATATAATAACTGATAATTGTATACCTTTAACAACGTAATAATATATATTTTCTTTATTTTATTAGCGTATGTTTATAGAATACAATACCTTCATTATTTATTAAATTTCGTAGATGGTATGTAGAATAATAAGTTTAGATATAATAAATAATTTATAATTACTGAAGTCTACACTCTATGACAAGTTTCACACAGAAATACTACCTATTTGTTGTGCATTACCATTTTGGGATATAAGAAAACAGATTTTAATTTGTTAAAAATTCTACCAAAATTTCAAAAATTTTACCACATTTTATATAACAAGCAAAGCCAAAAATAGGTATAAATATATTTTTATTTCCCCCAAATTGATTTGATTATGTTCGTAACTAAAAATTCTAGTAAAATTATTGGACAAATATTTCACATATATTAATTTTCGGGAAGCAAATATAATTTTGTTAGTATTTAAAAGCAGGTTTTATATTTTTCCAATGATATTTTTTGCATAAGAAACAAACAATTACGAGGAAACAGTAAATCATACTTCGTCAAAATCTGTTGATATTTTAATTAATTTGTAATTCTAAAAATTATAATCATGGTCTTAAAAATCATAACAAACAAGTATTTTAATATTTTATTAACGTCATACAGATTTCAAAGTTTTTACTAGTTTCGGGATATTTGAGATACTTATAAGATGTAGGTACATATAGTTTTTGAAATTTTCATGTACGGATGGATAGTGTTAATTATTTGTTTTATAATCTGAAATATATTTATAACGTCAATAATATATTATTCTAGTTATTATTTTATTAATTATAAATTATACATTCGAATATACGATAGATATTGTACAATGTTTAAGTTTACTTTATTTTTAGAGTATGACTACAGTTATTATATTATATTGGTATTACCATATAGTTTATAATTCTCCACATATAACATAACATTCAGCTCAAGGGAATATTAAACAATCATTGTATATAATTAAAAAAAACTATACATATAATATATATAATAATTCTGAAGTATAAATTTAACACTGTATTTTAGTCAAATGGAGGATGGTCAATGATAATGGTGATCCAAAGAAATTTTGTGAAAATTTTCCAAGTATGAATATTTTATATATTACGTAATAATATATTTAATTTATCTACTTATAAGATTTTCTTTAAATAGTAGTTTGAATTAATTTAAAACACATTCCACCTACAGCGGTAACTGGCTTTCTCTTTCTAAAAAATAGTTCTTCACTACTAACGTATTTCTGGTTAATAGTTTGATAAAGTAGGTAAAAAATATCAAAAAACTTCATCACAGCTGGGTTACAAATTAAAAAAACAGTGCATCAGTGAAAGAATTAAAATATAATCAACAAAAAATACCAGTATTAGCCAAAACCAGAAACGAAACCCCAGCCCTTATTTTTTGAAAATCCTGAACTGGAACCGGAATCTTGGAAAAAATATTGAAACCCGAAACCGGAACCAGAACCCTAAAAATCATTAGATAAAAGTCCCTAGGATAAAACCATTCATGCGCGTGATACCTACCCTCCGCATTTCACGGATAGCGTTAACTCAGTAGGTACACTTAGAGTTGAATTTCGATTTAAAATTGTTAAAATACATTATACAGTTGGTAAAATAATTTTCTAAGCAAGAAAAATGTAATAATTTTTGATTTTACCTGACCGTTTCCCCTTTTAAATCTACGAATATACGAAAAAACATAGTAGAAGTCGAATACTACGTTAAATGGTTAGGTTAGGTATCATTTATTTATTTCAATATACGGACATGTGTCCAATTTTATAATTAACAATATGTACAGAAAATACAAAGAATATTAGTGTACAAAAAGACAACAATATAGGCATAATTATTTACGATTATACGCTGAATATAATGAGAAAAACTAAAAAACGTATAATATAATAAAGATATTAAAAAAGTTAAATAAAGTATAAGTTAAATTACGGAAAGCTTTATTCTTGATCATTTCTATGTAAAGGGAAAAATGTAATTTAGAATAAAATATAATACCAAAGTCCTTAAATTGAGAAACAAGTTCGATAATAGAGGTGGAAATAGAATATTGATAAGTAATTGGGTTTTTTTAATGATAAAAATGCATAAATTTACATTTATTGACATTCAAAAATAAATGATTCCTATCATACCACAAAAGTAAGTTGTTAATGTCAGATTGTAAACTAATAGCATCTTGCTGAGTTTTTATAATTTTTTATTAGTCATCAACAAAAATAAGGTTATTGAAATTCATTATAATATTTGGGAGGTCATTAATAAAAATATTGTAGACAAGTGATCATCTTGAGGAACGTTTGAAGGAATTAGGAAACGCGTATATTTAAAATTAAGATGTTTAACAATTTGGAAATGGTCAGAAATAAATTATTGAAATCAATTAAGTAATGAACCGGAGAATCCAAATAATTGTAGTTTTTTTAATAAGAATTAAATTATTAACTTGATCAAAAGTTTAGACATCAGTGATGTTGAAAAACTTTGACAATGGTCGTAAAAGGTGAAAACGGAAAATGGAAAAAACGACTGAAGAACAGCTTGAAAACGGAGAATATATGGAATACGCGGACGACGGGTGCAAAAATGGATAGACGAATTAAACTAATAGTACTGTATTTTCAAGGAAAAAATATTAATTTGCACTTGATAAGTTAGCATTTTATTTTTAATGAGGTTTACATATAGCGATTTAAATATTATAATATCTATATTATTATATTTATATTATAAGTGGATGAAAAACAAAATTTATTTTATTATGATGTGTAATTAAATTCCGTATGTTAGTATCCATAAAACTGGGTTGAACTAATTACTAAACATTTTTAACCAATAAAAATATTACAAAAATTATATTTTGAAAAATTAATTTATTGGTCGACTTCTGTAATATTATTTAGATGTGTACAGAAAACAAATAATGCATACAAATAAAAATATATATATAATATATACACATCACTATTTTTTTCACGAAACATTTTACTTATTGTTTAAATACTGGGATCCAAAACATAATAATCATGTATGCATATGAAAGACAAAAAGTAATTTTATTATTTCAATATTTAAGAATTTCAGCGTTAATATGTCAAATTTAATTCTTACGTTTTAAAATTTATAATAATAAGGACTACAATTGATACACCTAATAAACTAAACAACGTAATCTTACTATACAACATCCTATTATAACTTATAATTGTTTTTTATTTTCAGAAATAACACAGGAAGGTTAGATAACTTTAAATAATTTTAAGTAAAAAATTCCTTATATTATACATTTTGAAGAAAAAAAAATTATTATTTTAATCAACGCCCGAACATTTATGAAGTTGGCCCCCTACTTTAACGGATGAACTTCAAACCTGTGCCAATATTTTGCAACTTATTTGCAATAAAGTTTTTAGAATTTTTAACTCAATATTTTTACCACAATCCATGATTTAGTGGAGGATTAAACTCCCCCTCACTTTATCCGATCGTCTCCAAACCAGTGCCAATATATTTCAACTTAATAAAAATATGGCCACTTTATAGTACCAACTTGAATGAATTTACCATCAAAAACGTCTTTACCCCAAAATTCCTAGTCGATTGTTTCTATTAAAAAAAAAAAAATGTATTCATGCAACAAAATAAAAAAATAGACATCATTGTAAAACGAATTGCTGCAATGTTTTAGAAAGATTCAGTACCTAAGACATGAAAAATAAGTTTTTTATTTAATGAAAATGAAATTGAGAAATTTTGATGATTTGTTGTAATATTTTAATATATAATATATAATAAATATTTTTTTATATTTTAAATTAAACAAAATATAATGATACCATTTAAATCATTGCAACATTTTAATGTTAATTATTATACGACACGATTGTTGATCGTTTGACGTCAAAAGATGAGAATAAATTATGTAAATCGATAAATAGTGTGACACATTAATTTAGGGAAGAGTTTTTCAAGAAATCAAATAGTTATATTTTGCAAGGATTAAAAGGGTCTTCATTATTTGTTTAATTTGGATATTTAATTAGATATCATCAAAAAATCTCAATTTCACTTTGAACATGAATATATTACGAGAGACCGCGGTTTTTTCACCCTGTATAAAGCTTTCACACATTTGGGTAAAAGTGTATTTTTAAAAAGAGGATTTAGATCTTTTAATGTTAGAAAAACGATCTGTTATAAAATTCAATTTATTGAGAATTAATATTAAATGTGTATTTTTATACCAACATACGTTTATATATAAATAATAAAAGTAAAATTTTTATGGTATAATACTTATAAATGTGTTTATTTTAGATAAAAAAATATGTTTTAGTAAGATAATAAATAATGCAAATTTTATTTAAGTATAATATTATAAAATAAAATGTATTGATTTGCAATTTTAACAATAGAGCATTTATGTCATTGTTACAAATATTTAATATACCTTTTTAAAATAAATCATATGTATATTATTACTAATGAATAGAGGTGCACATATATATCGGGGAAGAATACGGTGTTTTACAAGATAAAAGTTCAATTTTATTTGACTTAATCGTAAAAACACCGAAAAGCATGTCGATTTTATCATGTAATACCTATGTTTACTATATATTTAATTAATCGTTTTGCAACACAACTCATTATCATAATAATATGATGTATAACCAATAATGTTATAGTCTACACTCTATTCCATATTAGTTTGGAAAAAAAATGTAAGACAAAAACGCGTTCATGTACACGCTGGTGTATTACGTGATGAGCCCCCGGCGGCGGGCGCTGTTGTTGCCGATCCGGCAATACATTGTTGTATACAGCAGCATCTTACAGCATCTTACGGCATTTTTTCGTTATTTTAACTTTTTATATATAGTTTTTCAAGATGAGTAGTAGCGACTGTATATAACATGTAAATATGACTTTTTTCAATATTCGTACATAAATATGAAATGTATACTTTTTGTAATAAAAATATTTTTCATTTTCGTAAGCATGAATATGAGTAGGTATCATAATTATTTAAACAAAAATATATGTATCGATACAAATACGTGCACATAAGTTACAATAAAAGTACAAGTACGATTTTATAATAATACATAATAATAATAGGTACCTATACCTATACGTCTTACTGCGCCACAAATTTCAAATCCCGTGTTATCGCATTAATTTGTATATAAAACCCGTAGATAATACACAATGGATAGGCCATACTCATTATCAGGTGTTCCCGAATCTTCTGTCTCACTCAGCAAATATTTATACATTCCATGGATTATTATAATGTGAATTTTATTTTTCTCATAGATAGTACATAGATAACAAAATATTATTGATAATTAAGTAGGTAAAAGATTAAACATTTTATATTTTATATTATATTTAAAAATTATATTAGTAAGTAATTACAAGTTAATAATTTATTGTTATAAAAGTTATTTATTATTTTCTTTAGTCATTTCGAAAATGAATCATTTTAGTCAGTTTTTGCCGTATTTTTATCGAATCATTTGTTTTTCTTATTTCGTGAAATGTTCTTCAAGGCAGCAATCATTAATTCATGGAACAAAAATATATTTCTTGCTGAGTAGGATAGAAGATGGCAATTTTATATTGCTATCTCTCTTCTCTATTCTGGAACGCTGCCCACTATACAAACTGTATACACATGGCCTATCCATTGTGTATTATCTATAATAAAACCGGAAGTTGTGATCATAATAATCATGACAAAATAAACAGGTATGCTGGCAACTTTGTGATACGCAAGTACCGCCATATTGCTTTTCTCAAAATGTTATCAATGTTCTTTTCTCGGTAGACCGGTGCATGATTTAAGATAGTATGTGTGATAATTACATGGTGTTCGTTATGCGTCGAGTATTATTATGTACATTTTCTTCAATAATCTTTTATTTATATAATTAAGGATAAGTATAAAGTTTAATTCTTAAATCTATATTTTTACAGTACATTAATTATTATTTTTAATTATCTAACTATAATATAATTATTACCTTTAAGTCTATTTCCACTTAAACAACCTCTAAACACATAG
>JAIPRL010011957.1:0-12702 GCA_025469235.1 Pemphigus obesinymphae
CGTCACGAATTTCGGGTGGTAAGTTACTTTTGTCACTCTTCCTATTGGGAGGGAAATAGCTTTTATTGATGTTTGATTGAATGGCTGAAGAAAATTTATTGATGGCTAAGTCTATGTTTTGAGGTGTCAATGTGTTTGGGTTGAGGGAGTCCGAGTGTTCGTGGAAACTATTTGAAAATTTTTTCCAGTTAACGAATTTGCTGGTGGTTGGCGGGGCTGATGATATTGGGGAGCTGGAGATTTCATAAAGAACTGGGTTATGGTCAGATGATAGGTCGTTAATATTAGTTACTCGGACATTATGGGTTAGTTTGACCAATGCTATGTCGAGAATGTCTGGTCTATACCTTGGTGAGTTGTGGAAGGAATGGTAATTTTCCTTTGCTTTGCTTTTTTGCTTTGCTAGTGGGACAGCCTATCAAGGCTTTTAAACTATTCCAGACCTATGTCTATGCTAGTGCAGGATTTTTTATTTATTATTTATTTTGTTTTAATTATGTTTGTTTTGTTTTATTATTAGGTTTTTATTGGTTGTGGGTAGGTATTAAATGTTTGATAAACACCATTCGCGTGGTCTGGGTTTAGATTTTAGTATTGAGGGATTTATATTTTTTCCTAGTTCGCGAATGTGATCATGTTTAGAGAATGAGTTACGAAGGAACATCGCGCGGGATTGGTCTTTAATGTTTAGTTGTATCTTTTTAAATTTAAATTGACTGCGGAGTACGTCGTTACGGAGATAGGTGGGCATGCCGGAAAGGGTTCTGAGATCTATAGTTTGGACGGCCTCGAGGCGTTGCCAGTGTGAAGATTTTACGTACGGGGCCCAGGCAGCACCGGCGTATGTTAGGACGGGCGTTACGTACATCGCGAGGAGTCTCAGCCGGGCTAACAGTGGTAGCGGGCTGCGTCTGTTTAGGACCGGGTATAGCATACCTCGTACTCGGGTGGCCTTTTTTACTATGTTATGTACGTGTGTACCGAATGTGAGATTGCGGCCAATGGTGACGCCGAGGTACTTGATCTGGTGTGACCACGTGATCGGGGTGTTATGGATTGTGATTGGTTGAAGTGATTTGGAGAGTGTGCGACCGAAGAGCACTGCTACAGTTTTGGCCGGGTTAATTTTTAGTCTCCGGGTATGAAACCAGCTGGTGGCTAGATCGAGTTGCCGTTGGAGTTGAGCTCTAGCTCTTTTTGGATTTTTGTCAGAAGAAAAGTACATAGTGTCATCTGCGAACAGAGACATTTCTGCTTTTGGTGTTAGTGGCATGTCGTTGGTGTATACTATGAATAGGGTCGGAGAAAGGCATGAGCCTTGAGGGACACCTGCTACTGCCGGCCGTGGAGTTTATAATTTATTTTCTAATTGGACGACGAATTTCCTGTTGGCTAAGAAGGATTCGATAATCTTTACTAACTCTATGGGGGTATCTAATTTAAGAAGTTTATACAGGAGACCGTTGTGCCACACCGAGTCGAACGCTTTCTCGATTGTTGTTAAAATTTTGACTTATCCTGTCTATAAGGTTGCAGAGTTGTAGGGTTGTTGAGTGGCCCGTCCGGAAGGCGAATTGTTCTTTTCTAAGTTTTGGGGCGATATTTGATTCTAATTTTTCTAGGATAATTCGTTCGTAAATTTTGGAGAGTGAAGGTTAGAGGGCAATGGGTCTGATGTTTTCTGGAAGGCGGGGGTTTTTCCCCGGTTTTGGAGCCGAAATTATTGATGCAGTTTTCCATGAAGTCGGGAAGTAGCAATTTTTTAAACAGCCGTTGTATATTTTTGTTAAGAACATGATGTAGTTTTTGGGGAGTAGTTTAATTGCTGTGTTCGTGATCAGGTCGAGTCCCGGGGCTTTCTTTTTAACGAGTTTTGAGATTATTTTTTGTACTGTACCAGGGGTTGTGAAGATTTTGGAAGAAGTGATCTTTGCATTTTTTAGGGCGCGAATTTGATTATCTACTTCCGGAAGTTCGGGACCTGAGGGTTGGGAAAATTGTTTTTCTAGGGAATCGGCAAAGATCTCTAACTTTTCCTCTGTTGAATAGGATAAACCATTGGGGCCCTTCAGTGGGTGGATGGCTGGGCGAATATTTAGAAGGGTTTTATTGAGTTTATATATTTGGTTTCCTTGCGTTTCCATTGTATTTAGAAATTGATCCCAGCTGTCTTGTCTGTGGGTTTTGAGGATAAGTCGGACGAATTCTATTTTTGAGTTTAATGAACTTTATTTGCCTTCAATCCGGCCTGTATTTACCACATAGTAGTATATAGTACGTTATGCAGAACAGTCGATTTCGTCCTTGGTCTTTATCGGTATGGATGTCCGTGATCCTTCTGTATGACCTGTTTGGCTCTTTGGTATGTTATCCTCCATCACTCGTTGGCCTATTCCATGGCTTGGTGTTTCCCTTTTCCTTCAATTAACCCTTTTTATTGTCGTTCAAAAATGGTTAGTGTAATCATCTCCGGTGATCACGCCCTCTATTGTCCGAATCTCGTCCGTGTTCTTGATATTCTCCTATTATTTCGTAGTTCCGCCGCTAGATCACGTTAACGGTATCGTATTGATCGATTCATCGATTGTTTTTGTGTTTT
The DNA here is from genome assembly GCA_025469235.1 of Pemphigus obesinymphae. Taxonomy (NCBI): domain Eukaryota; kingdom Metazoa; phylum Arthropoda; class Insecta; order Hemiptera; family Aphididae; genus Pemphigus; species Pemphigus obesinymphae. The sequence continues at coordinate 2,600 of JAIPRL010011957.1, forward strand.
CGTTTGTCTCTACTGCGTCTTCTTTTTGTTGTCTGATTCCGTCACTAGATTGTGTTGCTGGTATCGTTTCGAACGATTACTTAATCGATCAATTTTTCCTCGTTCTATTTTTCGTATATTTAGCGTGTTTTGTACATCTCCGCTGTTTGTTCCCGAATTGTTTATTGTTCTTTAGACTGTTTTACGGAGTAGGACATAGTACGATATTAATTTGTCCCTTTTAAGTGGTTGTTGTTTTGAAAATAAAAACTTTTCGATAATAGCACTATAAAATACTTCCCACGTGGAAAAATCAACAGAAGTATACTCGTGAATTTCGATAAACCACGTATTATAGTGTGATAAAAATTTAGTGATGTGACCTTCGAATAGGGTATATTTATGTGTTTGTATTATGTAGTATGCCTATCAAGACAAAAATGTAAATGAAAGAACCTGAATAATGTCAATATTTGTACATTTTAAATTGCGGTCATATAATATCGTGGCGATGGTATGATATAATTTATAATATAGGAAAGGGGAGGTAATGCGTAGTAAACACGTAGTTCTTATTTTTTTAATTATTCAAGCTAAACAAGTTCCACGGAGAGTACATAATATTAATCTATATATTATATAAACCTATCAAGGTAGTGGTTTCTAGGTTTGATTATGACTGAAATGTAAAAATAAAAAATGCACTATATACGGTTATATTATTACTTTTAAATTACTGTTAGATTACTTTTAAAATAATATTCACAAAGCAAAATATGTATATTATTATTTACTATAACATTTATGATATTTATTCATATATAAATAAATATATATTAAAAAGTAGAGGTTCATAACGAAAAATATCTTGATAGATATAATGTTTGTAATCGACTAAAATGTTGGTAACTAATATTATTAGAGCCACGATCAATGAAAACTATATTACTTAATAATATAACTACAAATTGTATAAAAAATAAAAGTGCAGTGTAGACTAAATAAGTATTTTTAAATAACGTATTCTGACTGGAAAATTAAACTCTATGTAGCTGAAACACATTAAAACCACACAAGCGTTGTATACATATTTTACAATAATAATCGCAAGTGGACGTCTACGAATTATTTCTTGGGTAGTTGATAAGTACCTATACATTCAGCTTTGTAGCAAGGTAGATGTCAGATAAAAACTATAGATACGAATTGGTCTACAGGTTGTGTGCATCCAAATTAGACATAGATTTTTTTCGAATTGGTTGACAAATAATACTGGAAAAATTTACCAATTATTTAGAATTAGTTTTCATTATAATAAAATAACAAATTTAAGTGAAATATTAATACATTTAATTAATTCTAAATCAATCTTTAAATAACTTATTATTTTTGAACTAGTGTAGATTATAAAAATGAGTGACAAATATAACTGGGTAGTAAATTTTATCTTCACTTTTAAATTAGTTATTGACTTGATTTACGGACCAACAACAATTTATTTTCATTCTTAACTGCAGACTGAAAACGTGAGTTAGATACCTTCTTTAACGTATGTAAATCAAACAATGGGAACTTATTTCATATTTTTTCGTATCATTTTGAGTGGAAACCGTATGGTTTTTTTACCTTGAAATCAATTCCGTAGTAATTTCATAAAAATATATCATACATTGATCTTACAAATATAGTAATACCGCCCATATATTATAATAAAACTTTAACTTTGTAAATAATATTACTAAAAATATTTATCATAGCCACAATATAACGCAATTCCCTTCTCAGTTGAGCTCCTGTGAAATTGTAAGATGATCTATTTACGTTTCTTCGACTATCATAAAGTGCGCTATCACATTTCAAAACATAATCTTAATAATATGATATTATTATATATATAATCCAATGCTGTTAGCATAGGCGTATGTATTTTACCTTTACGATGCGCTTTGTTACTAATTCCACTTTTTTATGAACTATCTATTCGTGCACTCTCAGATAGAACAAAGGGTTAATAAGTTACATTTTCTAATTGAAACACTGTCAGTGCAGTTAAACTATAATACCTATTTAAAATATTTTTAGTATATACGCCAATAATGTAAATGAAAAAAAAATAAAATGCAAATGTTTAATTGTGTAATTAAACAATAATATGTATCATGTATGTTTAATTAAGTTTGCATATTATAAAATACAAATTATAATATACAGTATGTATTGTAAATTACTTAATTATATATTATAAAATCAAACAAAAAATTTTAATAAAAAAATTTTAAATAAAATGAAGTTTGACATATTTCATCCATAAAGCTTTTTTAGGAACAAAAACAAAAAATTAAATTATAAATATAAATACTGAATGCTATACATGTCTTGTTATAATCTAGTAAAAAAATTAGGTTTCTAAATCCCAATCAAAAAAAAATTCATAAATATTTTTGATACGATTTGCATTAATTACGTGTACAAAATAAATTAAAGGACAATTTAAAAATATATTATGGTAATAAGTATTTTATTATACTAGTTAACCACTCCAGCTGATATATAGTTTTAATTCATAATCTTCACTAACATACGAATGACATCCGTATCTATTTCGAATATACCTAACCTCGTAATATCATGCAATATCCAAACAAGATCCTATAGAACATTTTTAATTTTATATTATTATATTATTATAATATGATTACGATATGGATACGATAATAATGATCACAGTGCGCGTTTTGTAAAAGTTGGAGCTCAGATTGATTAAATATGTGTTAAAAGCTTATAACTATAAATATAAAAACACAATAGTAATAGTATATAAAAACAAATATAACATTTCTCGAAATTTTAGTCGAAAATTAATTTAATTGTAGTTTAAATCAAATATATTATTATTTTTCATAACGTATACAGTCTAAAGTAAGTACATTTACATAGTATATAGAATGACATTATTATATCTATTGTAATATACGGAATATAATAAATAATATCCGGTTTTTACTTAAAATGAAAATGTTTAGTCCATGATTATTATTATTATTTTTTTTACAAAATTGACTTCTTTATTCATTCACATTTTCGTTTCAAAGGCATTCATTATGAGAAAAAACAAGATTTGTATCCACATAAATGGAAAAATACAAAAAATGAAAAAAATCCTTTAATGTTTATTGTTTTTGTATTTCAGATTGAATCTTAAAAACGCTCCACTGAATAATTTCAATACTATAGGGGTACTACAATAGAAATAACCCTTCCAGAATGAGCCAATGAATTATCTTTTTTTTATAAATATGTACATATATTTAATATCCAGAATTCTAGACCATTTATTTCATAATAAGATTTAATAATTGAAGGATACAGTGCACGACGTATTATATCCACTTCAAAAAAAGTTTAAGGAAAGAAAAAACTGTTATTAAGAATGATAGTTAATGATAAATTGTACTTTAACGATGCAAACATATGTATCATACCATTATATGTATTAAAATAAAAATATATGTTAATACAAAAAGAATTATAGTCTTTTAAAAAATAATAATATTGTTCCATATTTTTACCAAGAAATATGTACAGGTTTCACAAAACGTAATTAGATCTAGGTTTAAAAGTATAAAATAAATTAGCGGTATACATGGATTATTCAAAATTCTTTAATACATTGTATTTTTAGTGTAATAAAATTTTAAATATTTGTAGTTAACATTTAATTTCAAATTTATATTCTGAGCCAATGATTTTACAATAATTTATATATAAACATAGATAAACGTATGGATAAACTACCAAAAATTATTCTAAATCGAAAATATTATTCTGACCTTCGCTCGTAATAGTTTTCCAATACAATGATTTATCTTTGGTCATCGGTCTAAGGATCAAATGGACAACGGGGCGGGTAACTTCCTAAACCTGTATCATGTCGATTTTTTTTGAAATTGTAATTTATCACATAATAACCTGAATATAAATTATTAACACCTAAAATTGTTTAAAATATATTTTGAATTCATATTTTAATATTTATCTTCTCGGTATATTTTTTAAATTTAATTATTTATAATAAATTTACATATTTTTGGAATTTATTTTAAATTAAAACAATTTACATATTTACGGATCTAATATACTATTATACTTTTATTTCAATGTTTCAATAATCACTTATCATAATTTTTGTCATTCGAAGGGAAATTACATTTGACTATAGGACATATAATAATAGATCGATGTAAGCGATTTGACAATATGCTTTTAAAATTGTCGTCTTACGAAGTTCTGCTATGAACACGTCCGTAACAATTATAATATTCTGTATTTTTTTTCGATTAACAGTCTACTTGACTATTCACCGCGATAAAATTAATGACGGATACAATTCACTACGCGGACAATACACATCGATTCAAATTAATTTTAAATTCCTCAAAAACTACATCATCAATAAATATCATGAATTATAATATAATCTGATCTTATATTGTTTCAGTATAATTCTATTGCAATTATACAATTTCATAAAAATCATATTAATTAATTTCCAATATTTTTAATTATTTTGTGATGTAAATTATTTCTGCGTGAAATGACGATCAAATAATAATGAAATAGCCAACAGGCTTTAGTAATTAAATTGTAAGAAAATCAAGTAATAATAATTATAGGCAGACAAAATATTTGTAAATATTATATAATTATTAACTTACATTTAACGATAATATACAAAAACGATTTTATCACTTGAACCTTATAATTGATTAAATATACTATACAAATATATAATACTATATAATAAAAATAAAAATAAATAAAAAATCTTGATAAACAATTAAAAAATAGTACTCGTATTATGAATAAATAATATTTTACTATTTTATTTATATTTAATCAATGACAATATTTTATTTTTATTCTCATTTAATTCGTACAATATAAGATACTGTTCTCAATTATAAGTATAATAAATTGTACTCTCATTGTCTATGCGATTTCTAATTAAAATTACTGGACAATATTTTTTTTTACCAAAATATCCATCTTTATACTTCGTATTAAGAAAAAAATAATTTATGTTTTATATTGTTAATAAAATTGTGAATTGAATTGTGGCTACATAATAATTGAGCCCCTGGTTATTTTAAATGTATACTATATTTACATCGGAATATTTGTACAAAATAAGTCCGAATAGATCGTAAAAAAATATTGTTCTTTCCATATATACGAGTATATAGAAAGAAATTGTCTACAATTTTTAATCCTGTGGTCAAAAATATTTGTTAATATAAATTACTGAGTATATGCAGTATATATGAAACATAATGAATTTTTCTTTTGATAACTTTTACACTATTAATCTTATAATACCACCGTTGAGTAAGTTTTTAAACTTAAATAATAATAAACAAAATTAATGTTCTACTGGTTAAAATGTATATGATACTATAGTGTACAGATTATTTTTACAGCGTATCTATATTTTCTTAATTGTTATAATATTTACATATAATATTATTACTTTTTATTTTGAATAAGTGTATTTTAAATTTTTATAAATGTTTCATGTTTTGCACTTAGTAATATAAAAATGATAAATTGATATATATTGAGATGTATTCAGATTTTATTTACTGGATTTTTCTAACTATATGTTTAAACATTATACGGTCCAAGACACAGAGTATACCAGCATTAATTGTATTGTTATAAAATGAACAATATTCTCGTTTATCATCGGTCCAAATTTTCTAAAAAAAAAAAATATCAACTTTATATAAAATATTTTATTGATATATTGTATACACATCTATTAATTCCTTTATTTTTGGAACCATAATAAAAAATAAATTAAATATAATGATTTCAAGAAAGAAATACGACTTTAATTCTGTTTATTTTGACAGAAAACTCAATAAAAGAACTGTAAAATAATATAGTTAGACTTTTTACTCTTGGGTAAAAAGCTATAGGCACTGAATTTTATCTTTTAAATAAAATATACGACTTCAAGGCACACAAAATCAATTCATATACAAAAGTCTGTCAGTAATTATTCTTCGTAAATACGTTCTTTGGTTAGTGGACCAGAATCAAAGGTAATCACAAATACCTTATCTTTTAAGAAAAACCTTTTTAAAATTCGAAAAAAGAAACCTCATTTAAATCGATTGTAATGTACTGCCTTCGGAGTTCGAGCTGACATTTAAATAATTGTTCGTCCACTTTAACATACGCTCAAGTGGAATCCTCTTAACTGAATCGTGAGTTTTGGAAATCCAAGTATTTTTTTCTGAAGGAAATTTATTATTGCGTACACATTTTTTTTTTCAAGAATAACATTATTTATTTATATACATACAATATATATAACTTCTTAATATTAAATATTTGGAAAATTACATATTTAATTAATAGTTTAAAATATTCTAAAAATTGGAAATTTACTTAAAATATTTTAAATATCTAAAATTTTTTCAAATCTTATAAATCCTAATAATAATTAATATTATTTTGAATTTATATTATCTTTCACTGTTGATTATTTACTAAAATTCATTAAGGCTAAATATATATATATATATATATATATATATACACCTTTCTTTTATAATATATACTTGTATATTGCTAATTATTGCGTGATTTATTATTTACAAACTTCGTTTTTAAATATTCAAAATAAATTATCTCATTCACATTAACCCCTTGATTTTTCGTTTTATAATTTTTGACTTTAGACAATAATCTTGACTTCAATTATTTATAAACCATCTTGAATTTCTGTAACTTTGTGACATATTTTTTTCATTATTCATATATTTTTGAATGTATTATTAATTTGGTTTTACTACAACAGTAAAAATCACATTTTAGTTTTTTGAATATTTTTTGTTGTTAAATTTAAAATTTAGATTTTTTTCATTTAAATAATTAAGTTATATAGTTGATATATAAATATTGTCATTTTTTTATTTCTAGTTAGATTGATTCACTATAAATAACTCATTCAAACACTACATCACTATATAAAAATAATTTGAACGTAGTTATTCTGATAATGAAATATATATATATATATATCTGAGCTTGTACTTATATTTAATTTGACATTATTTGTTAAGTTTTAAAATGAAATTAGTAATTAAAATCATGCAACATAAACATTAATTTTAAATTAGAAACAAAAAAAAAAAAATACAATCGTTTGCCACAAATTTATTTAAATTGAAAATGTATAGGTACCTACACATATTATTATAGTATAATAGTTTTATTATACCACCGTTATATGATAGGAATTCTCAAACAATGACACATAAATGGATAAACAATAAAAAAAAAAATACAGAGATATAATCAAAACTATGAGGTCAAATAATATCAGGATTATATTAAGGATATTTTTTCTAAAACTAATAACACAAAAATTATAATTATAACAAAAAAGGGTTATCAAAGATAAACATATTTTTGATCAGTAAATACCTATATTTTATAACATTATGTGATATGAAATAATATAATAATGCATGTATAAATATTGTATTTGTAATAATATAAATAAAGTATTTTTTTAATGTATTATTATAAAGTTTACTAATTATTTATGCAGTTATTTCATTTAGTAAGTGATTAGATAAATACATTTATTAATTATTATTCATCGAGTAAGATAAATTAAATTATAGATTTAAAAATAGATATTTCATATTTAATAATTTTTTTAAATATTTTTTAGCAATAGGTATAATAAATTATATCATTAAATATGTTTATAGAAAAATAATTGAAATAAAGAAATATAGATAACATTAAACAGAGTCGCACTATGTTTACAAAGCTATACATGATACATTATATACAATATACTTACATACTATATTAAACAAATAAAAATTGAAAACACAATTTAGAAAAATGCATCTAAGTTAGGTTAAGTTATATTGAATTATTACAAGGAGAGCATAAAATAAATACTATTTAATTTATTTTTCTTCCAAATTTTAAATTTTAATGTTATATTTTCTTTAATTTTATAAAACGGTTTGAATTAAAAATAATATGTACAGGAAACAAGGTTAAATATAAATTATACATATTATTATTTGCTAAACAAATAGATTTTCATAATAATAAAAATAATAATAATTATTATAAAAAAAACTCGTACAAATATATGGATATTTATGATGAAAATGGTTCATTTTTCTATAGACGATTCCCAGATAGCTAAAAGGATAGTGTATTATTAATTTGATATTAATTCGAAATAATATTATTTCGAATTTTACGTAAAAATTAGGTTTTGACAACGTATAGGCAGAACTAGAAACAGAATATAACTTCAGATATGGTTGTACGAATACTACTTTTAATCATTTTTAATTTCAAAAATGTCCTTTTAGGTGTGGTAGTATAGACTTTATACTGACAAAGTACAAGCTATTTTAAATGTTAGAAATATTCTCTCTAATCCTAAAGTAGAATCAAATAATGGCCACGATTAAAAATGTAAATATATGAATTAAGATTAATGTAAACTGTACAAGTCTATATTATTAATAATATGGTTGACGTAATCACATATTGCTTTTTACCGTCACCAATGGACTAAATATATATATATTCGTATTTTGTTTAACGAATAATGTAATTTCATTTATTTTAATTTTGTAAAAATAATAGTTCTATTTTACATAAAACATAGTGTAAATTGTTTAAATTAATTTATTTTGAAATTTAAATTAACAATAAACAATTATTATAATTATTGGGTGAAAATAAATAAAAGAATAAAAACAAAAAAATAATGTTAATAAATGTTGTATTAAAAAATTTTTTTAATATTAATTGTTCCAAACCTATTTTAGTATAATATTATTAGAAGATATGTATTTTAATCAAATTAATTATCTAAACAAGTGTCTATATCGATATTGTAGTGTTTTGATTAAAATTTCAAGTTTATTAAGTATTAAATAATTTTTATTAGAATAATGCAATTTAAATGTACAATATATCTCTAACTGCAATTAATAGTAACTGCAACAAATTCAGTTGCATTAGTGCTGTGATTAAACACGGACGTTGTACGGTCGTTTACAGTGTTATCCGCTCTTATCTGTGTTTTCGTAAATTTAATAATAAGTGTAACTTAATTACTCATATCTAATAAAATTGTACCTTAACTGTATAAAATGTTATGTACGTTGTGTACAGAAGAAATATTTGATGGAGATGGATTAAAATGTTCAAATTGTGAAGTGCTATTCCACTTCTCCAGTGTCAGTTTTAGGGAAACAGCTTTTCAAAAATTGAACTCTCAATTTAAAGCGAAATGGTGCTGTCAAAATTGTAAATTGAACATGAAAAAATCCACTGATGATACCGTAAATAATTTTGTTTGCTCTAATGAAACTTTAGTAACTTTAAATGATTCAATAAAGTTTATAAGTAATCAGTTCGATGACTTTGGTAAACAACTACAAGAAATTCTAATTTCGGTGAATGAATTAAAAAAAGAAAATAAATTGTTAAAAGATGTAAAAAAAAGTTAAACCATTATCTGAATATGTTATCAAAACGGGTCAATATTTTAGAACAAAAATCGCTTGTGAATTTCATGGAAATAGTGGAGGTTCCGGAATTGAAAAATGAAGACTGCTGTAAAGTAGTTGAAAATATTGTAACTAGCATAGGCCTAAACTATCAAATATCAAATGCGTTCCGTGTTCGCTCCATGATACCAAATATATCAAAGAAAATTATTGCTGAAACAACTTCTTTCGAAAATAAGAAACTGCTCATGGATTTAATGAAAAAGAAGAAACACAATTTAAAACATGTGAGCGAAAAATGGGGTGATAATGGTATTTATGTTAACAATGCTCTTACTAATTTTAATAAAAATCTGTTTTATAAGACTAGAATGTTTGCAAAAGAAAAAAATTTTAAATTTGTTTGGTTTAAAGATTTCAAAATTTTTATAAAAAAGAACGAAACTTCAAAACTAATTATTATACATGATGAAAATGACCTATCAAAACTTTATTAATCTTGTTCTCATATAGTAAGATAAACTAAGAACATCCACTATGTTGGATACCAATACAAAC
>JAIPRL010011958.1:0-12701 GCA_025469235.1 Pemphigus obesinymphae
TACGTTCTATACAATATATATATAATCATCTAATTGCGCTTGTTTGTATTATTATACAAATAGAATATATAACACGGGTATAAAGTCAACTTATCATATATGATCGCTCATGCAGTTAAGGGTTAAAGCGAGGAATATTTTCGAGTGAATCTTACGAGCATTTTGTAAAATATCGTCTGACGAAAAAGTTAAAGCTATTTAAAAATATCAAAAACTAAAAATGCCTTAACTTTTTTTTCTGACAATATTTTACAAAAAGCCCATGAGGTTCACTCGAAATTATTTTTCTCGTTAAATTTGATAATAAGTGTTTAAGCTCTAAATCTAACCAAAATGCGACAATTTTGTCGTGGACATTTAGACTTTTTCCCATAGGTCGGATGTCTATTATGGTTAATATGTTTTTTCTCCCAACTATTTTTTTAGAAAAGCGGACATTTTCTTCTTACATTTAGGCTGAACATGTCATTTTAAAAATGGTATTATTTAAAAAATAAAATTAGGGTAACACTTTACATAAAAATTATGTAAAAGGAATTTTTTCAAAATGTTGTATTTGAAGGGGTGAAAATTACAATTGAAAAGTGATTATTTAGTGTTTTATAATAGAATAATTTTTAATTTAACTATTTATAGAGATTCTCAGCGTCATTTAGAAATAGGCATCTTTAAGAGTATTTTTTTTTAATTTGGTTTTATTTTAACAAAATCATATGTAGGTATAATATATTTTCTATCATATCATATTATTTTATACTTTATTAGCACATTTTGTCCACTGCACTGGGTTGGGCGAGTAATGTTTTTTATATATGAACAGAGTTTAAAAATCGAGTATTTGAGAATGCTCGATTATTGAAAAATACTCGACTACTCGAAAATGATTGTGTACTTACTAAATACCTATACATGTAAATTTACACTATTTTTGTGTCCGAAAATACCAATTGTTCACGTAAAAAATAAAAACAGTAAATTATTATAAATGTGGTAGGTACCTACCTATTGTATGGAGTATCAGCTAGCTGCAGTCAGCTATATCACATACGTTTCGCTGCCCTCCTCCCATTACAAATTTTAAAAACAAATTATGCAAATATTTAGCAAGGAATTAGCATGAATTGCAAGACTATTTTGAGGATTTGCATGCCATTTCTTGGCCCGCAAATTCAATTTTAAGGGGAGGGGGCTGACAAGACGTTACGCCACCTCCTCTCCCACCCCAGTAAATATAAAAATTTTTCAAATTATTTCTTTTTTGATAATATATATATATATAGCATGCATTACTATATATTTTATATATTTATAATTCACATGAATTTGCAAGAATATTTTGGAAATTCGCACGCCACCCCACCTCCAGCAATTTGCGGAAATGTGTTTGGGATACATGTCTTGGTAATAAATTAAAAATTATAAAAGATAGAAAAACAATTATGTAAGATTTTTCATATCAATAATCTTATTAATAAATTTCATTATTTTTCTATCAATTGTGCAGTAAATGCAGTCTTATTAGTATTTTAAGTAAATTTACCGCGTTTTAAAAATCATTATTTAACACATATGTGTACATATGTACATTTTCTGTATACCTACTACTGGGAAAATAAAAAATTTACCTCGTTGAGAACACAATACCTTTGATTTTTAAGGGGTTCTGTATAGGCAATTATCATGACATTTTAGGAAAATAAAATCATTTATAAATATAAAATAAATAAAATGTATATAAATATACATTTTAAAGTAAATCTAAAAATAGTTCCGTACCATTACTACTTTTCATTGTTATGTAATCAGGATATTCTCTAATAAACATAGGTATATGTTATTATAATAAGAATTATAATCAAATTTATGTTCCTTATATAATTATACCTATAAAATACTAATTTTATCTATAGGTATATTATCATTTTAAAAAAATTTTATTATTTAATTTATAAAAAAATATAATATGACTACTTATAATAGTATATAGGTATACATAATTCAATACATTCTGCCTAATTTATAATAAGCACTACCTTCATGAATTTTTATACCTAAGTGTAACCATTGATTATATATAATAAATGGTATACTATTTAAACATATAGATATACCTATTATCATAGAACATGTTCTATGCTATTATATAGGTACATTTTAAAATTTTAAAAATTATTTTGTCCGTCTTTAGCAATTTATAAAATATATAATGACAAATAATATATAGTTTGATTCTATAGGTATATGATTAATTTATACAAATATAAAATTTAAACATTTTCAGAAAACACACCTGAAATTTTTTCCTTGCATTCGCCCAAATTATAGATGAACGTATCTAATATATATATAAAAAATTACCGATTCATAGAAACTATAAGTTTTAATTTTATGGCAGGCCCAATGGAATTTAACTTTTGAGTAGATACTAAATTTTTTAATTATACTTAATAATCTAATAGGATTTATAGCAAATTAGAATTATATTTTAATTTCATTTGAATTTCATGAAAATTGTTCAAATTCCTTAAAAATGTGAACGTCGTCCACTGTCTATTTGGCAAGAAACAAGTGGCGTTCGCATTTTGTTCACAAAGTATAAACGTGAACGCATGAATGTCATTACAATTTAGTCCTATAATTTACAACCACAAATTTAATTTTGAATAATTTTAAGTATAACTTTTTTGTAATTTATTAAAGTATTCAATAGTATATTTTAATTAATATTGAATATTAAGTATTCAACATTATTATTTATAAAAACTCAAATAAATATTTTAATATGATAGGAAACTAAAATGAATTGTAGTAAATGCATTTATTTTTACTATAGTTATTATAGACACTGCAATTTTCTAAGTATAAAGTTAAAACCATAATATATACGAGTATTAAAGTATATTGTATTTTTAATTTTTGATATTTCCAATTTGTAGATCATAAATATTTGAATAAAATTAAAAACTAATTAAGCTATTCATTTAGACTAGCTAATTTTTTAAACTTTTAATTTGTAATGTATTAAATTACTATTAATTTTCCTAAAATAAAAATCATAATATACCTAAATTAAATATTATAAAAATACCTGCAGTAGCTATTGTTATTTTTGGTACATATTATTATATAGTAATTTTTTACTACTTTTTTTTTATAGTTTTGACTTTTTAGTAATTTTAAAATCAATTTTTTCATTCCATGATTTTATAATAATATAGTTAATATTCACCTAAAAAAACCATAATTAAAAATTAAAAATTTATAGACGACCATATACCTAACCTGTATTTTACATATTTATATCATTTATTAGGTATATTATATTTATATATTATATCATTGATTTTATATATACAAATATATACAACATACCATCTCAATTCATGAGTAATATTAAATCTACTTAGTTTTGGTTTAGTTTTTTTTAACTCAGAAAATTTTTCAAGCCAGGTTGTCCATTTTATTATTTTTCTTGAATTTCGGACAGGGTTTCAAACCCCTCCCTCCCTTGCATTTTCCCTTGGACGAACATGTTCATTCATTTATAGAATGTAATGTGAACAAATTTAATTTTTATGTGAATGTTCCAAACACTGATTATAATATATTATCAATGATATCACTTAATAATCATAATTTACAATGTATATTGGTGAATGGTATAAAATGGTGATATAGATATGTACCTAGCATGCATAAATAAATATGGATTATACATTATCATTGATTAATACTATATATAATCAATGGTATTATTAGATGTCACAAAGATTCAACTTGAAATTCAACATAATTATTGATAGGTAGGTAGAAAAATAACTTAAAATCTTAGGAAATTTAACTAATGACAACAAAAAGTACCTATATGTTAAACAGTTTAGAAAACAAATAAGAAGATACTTAGATTTTTATATACATAGATAACTAGATATTTATTTAGTTTTATTGCATTTTCTTTGAAGGTAAAAACACTATTCCCCAATCATTCATATTTTTCTTTACATAATAGACTCAATAAATTGTGTTTAGAATCTCTAGTTCAGGGGTCTGTCGATAGTTCTGAATTTATTTTCCATTTAAAAAATATGGTAAAATTTTTTTATAAAGTACTTTATTTAAAATTGACACATATTGTATTTAGTAAATTACCTAAATCTTAAAAGTACATATTATCTAAATTTAAAAGTATAATAATACACTAAATACTAATTGAGGTAGATAATTATATAAAATTATTAAGAGGGGTCTGTGATTGTTTTTCATATCTAGTATTTTATGATTAGAATCTTTTATTAATTTGTTTAGATTATTTTATAAAAGTATACCTATCTATTTACAGGAACGATATTAAGAAATATTTGTTTCCGAGTTTAATTGATGATATTTTTAACTTTTGCATTGAATTTTAGTAAATCCAGTCACTTTTTTTTCACATTGATTGAATTTACCTTAATCACCAATTTAATTTTACCTATTAATTGCTGACTTGTTTCTTAAAATAGGTGTGTCACCATCCTAAAACCACTCCTAAATATTTTTGAGCAAGAATCTTGAATATTATGGTCGGAAAATTAAAAAATATACATTATAATTTTAGAATATCGAGAAAGCTCTTTCCAAATTCAAATTATCTGGGTATCAAATTGAGTTATTTATAAATTATATAATAATCTACTAACTTATATAGTAATGATATTAAATTATAAAACTATAATCAATGCATCAATGTCAACTTGGTTTTGTTATATTCAATTTATATTATATTTAATTCACAGATACAACATTCAGAGAGCCCAACAATTGAATTATTTAATATTCATAAAATTTTAGTATTTAATATTTATAGAACATTTTTTTAATACATTTTTCATGTTTGAAATTATAATAAGAATGATAATGTCATAGTTAATTAATCTGTTTATACAAAATTACATAAAATAATCATTATAAATGTAGTTATATATACAATCACAATTTATATTTTCAAATTCAAACTAGTTCAATTTAAATGTAAAAGGGTAGTTTTCTACCTTTTGTAGATGGTATAGCACCACTTTTTCTAAGTCGCCGAACAGCTTCTCTTAAATGTTTGGGGTGTAACGGGCCTGTATCACCTTGAGCTTCCATGATGTCAAGAGCTAAAATGAAAATATGTTTATACAAATACATTTATTTATTCATTTATGATTTAAAATTACCTTCTTCAACTATTTCACCAATAAAAACTTTGGCAATACCAGACATAGCAATTACGACATTTTGAGATACAGAATTTCCTGTAATTGTTTGTACAATCTAAGAATAACCAAAATGTATATGTAATTTAGTATAATATCACTACCTATTAACAAAATAATATAATGCATGAGAATTTAACACACTCTTTTGATTGCAGCCTTGGGAAACACCGATCTTCTAAACATTTCATACCTATCCAATTGTTCTTCGGTGAAATTTGATACAAGAACTCTAGAATAACGTAATACAACATAAAATCATAGTAGCATTTCATAAAAAAAAAAGTAAAATACCTCATTTTTTCTCTTTCTTCAGATTCAATTTGTTTTTTACTTTTATCCTTCTTTTTCTTTCCAAATGGATCTGAAGAATTATGTTGGTCATTTGATCGTTTTGGTTCTGGAGCTAAGAACAAATCTTCTTGTGAAAAATCTTTGTAACCAGAGGATTCACAATCTTGGTCCTTATTAAACATAATATTTTCCATTTTGTGTATTATCAATTTCAAGATATATTGGCTTGGAATTAAAATATGTACTACACGTAATAAGTAATAACCAGTACACTAATAAAAAAATGTAGAATTCTAAAAAGCAATTAATAATTTATAAAATTAATGTCTTAATTTGTAATTGATAATCATTAAATAAAAATCATATTACTGATAATATACGGTATTACAGTGTAGGAACTTTTATAAATATATTTTTATTAACTAAAATCAAAGAAAAGAAAATACAACTTTTACTTCAACTTCACTTCGACGTGCCTTCACAGTGTTAATCGTTAATTTATAGATTAACTATGATTATAATTATAATAATAGTTAAATTCTTAGAGCGAGACACAGGCGGCATACAAACTTGAAATTCGGGAGAATCCGGGAGAAGTGGACAAAAATCTATTTTATCATGAATATATTGCCTCTTGGAAGGTATTACCACTTTTCAAAATTAAAAATATTGAACAATATTTATGATACAATATACAATAATAATATATAATAGCTCTTATATTTTTTTAATAATTCCATGTTCTGTGAATAGAACTACTAATATGTGTAATAAGGTCCATGGTTCTATACCTATTGAATATTAATAAAATAATAAGTAATTTTATAATTAAAAAAATTATTATTAGTAATATTATATATTGCGTTAATTATTAATGGTAATACATTTATGTAACTAAAACAGGTGCATAAGTGGGTACATTAATTGGCATCGAATAATAAAAAAAAAAAAATTACCAATATTTATAATAAAAACACTACCTACCTATTCAATACGAAGAAAAGTGGTTTCACTATGTCTTGCAATTTATAATTTTTAACTCTAGTGGCCTAGTACCTACCTATAGGTTCTTCTTCTCGTTATTGGCGGAAGCATGTACTATTTTGTGTAGTATCGGTATGTTGATCTAAAACAACGATTAACAGAAATTAGTGATAAATATTGAAGTTAAAAAATATATGGTGGGTGATGAGGCAATGGATTCAAAGGCGGAAAAATAAAATGTTGGTCTTACGTTTATTTCCTGTGGGTTACGAAATTAAAATCCGGAAGATTTCAAAAACATTTTAAGAATGTCAGATACACACTATGAAATTCATTGTCTATGTTCATCGTTCATTTTCATAATATTTTTATTATTTACACTCGTATTGATATAATAATTTTAAAACAATTCAATATAGGTAGGTATATCTCGTATGTACCTATACTTATGTTTTTTAATAAAAGTATTGTGACAGGTGTTTAATAATAGTATATACCTAGTATAAGTAATTTAGTAATGACTTTCTATATAGGTATATATTATTTTTGTTTTTCGTTAAAACTGTACAACACTTAAAACATGTAATAATAGCCCGTATACGCCGTCTAATAAATACATAAATAAATAAATAAATATAATAATTCATTATTAAAAATATATAATTGTTCATTTATATTATATATAATAAATAAAATAATATATAGGTAATAATTTAATTTTATTTAGTTAACTACAAATATACACTGAACCAAATATCATTGGTAGAATTAACAATATGCAATAATGAAATTTTAACAAACGAATATTTGTTGAAATAATACAATTTTTATTATTTTAATGTATATATTGCAGTTAAATTAATAAAAAATGTGTTTACAATAACAAATTTATTTTGACAAAGTATATGAGTCATCATTTAATAAAAATAATTTGTAAAATTAATACAGATTTTATTATAATAAAATATGTTATTAATTTGAAAAAATATTCTGTTTAAATTGACTATTTTGATAATGGGATAATGGGCGTTTGTTCTACGAAGAAAAAGAAAGAAAGAAACACAAAATATTTATAACTGAATTAACAAAATGTTTGTTAATTCAAATAAATTTGTAGTCAATTAAACAATTTTACCCAATACATTGATAAAATATATTGTTAAATCAATAATACGTTTTGTTATTTTACTGTTAAATTAACAAACATTTTATTTTTAAATCAACAAACATTTTATGGGACGTATATTAACAACCATATTATTAAATTAATCTATATTTTTATTCAAATCACAGATATATTTGGTTCAGTGTACGTTCTACTGTAGTACCCGACGGTTGTGCTTTCACGAATGAAATCCAACATATTATACCTATTTGGTTTGACATTGTACGAACCATTTGTGAGAGGTTCGTTTCGTGAATGATATACCTACTGAATTACGAATTGTCTGTTTACACAAACCGTCAGTGGCGTATATATGATAGGAGCGATAGGTGAATCGACCCCCCCCCTTTGGATTTTATCGGTGTTATTTTCTATGACTTCATAAATCATTAGTATTGTGATTGGCGTTTCCAAAAATTAGTGATAGGGATATCAGGCCGTTTTTAGTATATATTTTTAGTCTATATTTCAGTATATATATATATATGGGTACTCTGTGAATATTTGTACTTGTGTATATTTTTAATTCCAGTTTTTATAAAGAAGACACATTTCCTAGGTAAAATAATTTTTTTATATAAATAAAAAAATGTATTATAGGTATGGGGGGAGGGGCTATATTTTGTTGGAAAATATTATCGGAAATGTATATTGTTTGAAACGTATTTTATCGGAAACGTTCCAACGAGATAAAGTCATTTTAAAGGTGCACCTGGCAAGTTACCCCAAAAATTCCTTCCAAGTGATTTTTTTGAAAATTCCATCTACTTTAACCGTATAAGTTCAAACTCGGTAGGCTTCCCTTTGTGGATATGAAAAATAAATCGGTACCTATTCTCAAAGTATTCATCCTCTATACGAGGAGGAATGTGGAATGGAAGGGAGGACTACTTTTTTGACTTGTCATAGAGCATTTAGTTTTAGTCGTAATTTTCTCGGAATACCACTAATGGATGGAGGGTATATCACCGTGTAACATATTAAAAACCCCTCCACTTCGTTTTTTTGGTTTTGCTATAACCCCGGCACTATTGGAACACCGTATTATTGGGATAAATTTTGGTTCGGGGTCTTTCAAGAGGTACGCCCAAAAAGTTACCCCAAATATCCCTTCCAAGGGATTTTTCTGATAATCACTTTTTGCTTATCTGATTGGGTCAAAACTTGGTAATCTTCATCATACAAGCATAGGAAGTAGATCTATCAATTTTAAAAATGGAAGCGATACCAAAATAAGTTCCGTCTTCTATGGTCCGATCAGACTGAACATCAGTTGTAAAATATTTCATTAAATACGTAATACAATTACATATTTTAAATCTTAATAATTAGGGTATTTGTTTGTATTGGTTTACATTATGTACCTCGAAAAAACTCGACTTTTATGCTTTTTTTTCTTTTAAAGTAATATTGTCGGAAACATTGAAATAGCTATAAAAAAAATCCAATTTTCAAAATTTTTGGTATTTAATTAAAATAAAGGACGACTAATAGTATATTAAATTTTCAAGTTCTAAAACTCAAAATTAATCCTTTTATGAATTAATTATTTCAAAATCTGAAAGTGCTATAAATAGTCTAAAAATGAGTAGTGGCTGTACAATATTATACCTATGTAAACGTACTATTATTATGTCGGTTAAAATATAACCGGAGCGTGTGACCCTCGTCTTTTGCAGCGCAATCGTCTCCTCGTTATGTGTGTTAATTGAATATTATTTCATTTACGCGGATTCAACTATACCTAATTGAGATATGTACCCATTATTCCCATCACATCTATTCGTAATTTACCTATAATGTATATGATTGCATTTTTAGATCGGTGTGGCGTGCATGGATAATGCATTGTCCTACCAGTATTTTTATTGACATTGTGCAAATGAATTTAATGATTTTTTTTACATGCGTTTTTAACATATATGATTATTAATTGTTTATACACATAATAAGATTATATTTCAGTGTTACAATATTATCAGTAATAATAATATTACACGTGTGTACAAGATAACAATTTAGTTATTGTACTAATTATTACCACGATTATTATGAAAAAATATATAACATTTGTAATCCAGGGACGGATCCAGAAATGTTTTATGGGGAGGAGGCGCATACCCTTGAGTGATTTTGTGGATACCTAGGTACCTATTTGTCTAAAGTTATGTCTATATATATATAACATAATACTATAATTATATATATTATTTTGTAATTATAGTGTATATAATTTGGAGAGGGCGTACGCCCCCTTTGTTTTATTTTTATTTTTTAGTATTATAATAATTGATGTATATTTATATTAAACTTAAAACGAACATTATTATAAAAAAATGCAAACTTAACTTTTTTGGGGGGAGGGGGGTGGTTGAGCCCACTCGCTTTATTTTGAGGTAAGTATATTAAATTTTTTAAATTCTACCTTGGTTGAGCTTCAGATTTTCCACCGCAAACCGTGAGCCACGCTTCCAAAAACCACGATCGTATAGCTCATGCCTAGTGTAAACCCTGCAGCTAAATAAAACTTAAAGCTTAAATCATGCGTTTTTTTAAGGGGTATGCCACGATTGTAAAGAATTGTAAGATATTTTTGACATTTCGATGGTAATTTTGATTTATTAACCATTTTAAACTGTTAAAATATATAGTAAATTGTATAATGTATATACTATATGGTACTTTAATCATGGTCCTAAGCTCAAAATTAATCATACATAATATTTTGGCGATAAGAGGGGTATACGCGGCATGGGAGTACCTATGTATAATTTTAAATCGTCTCATCACTACGTGATACTGTAGTGTAGTCTAATAGCAGATTGCAGCAGTTTGATGCGCGGAGTTTACGGTTCGAAACTACTTTTTCAAATTTTTTTTTGCACTTTTTTTTGTAATTTATCATGTAAGATATCATATATTTGTAAGTAAATGACAATTTGATTGTAATATCAAGTATTAGCAATACTCACCCCTGTTTGCGAAATTTTAAATCGTACCATCGCGGCTTCCTCCCATCACTCCACCAATTTATCGTGTAAGCTTTGATATATGAACAAATAGATCCCAGGTTATCTAGATCACAACCACACTTCTAGTAACTCACAGCAAATCAGGGGATATTTTCGATTGGAACGACATTCGAGAGCGTAACGAGCAAATGGAGTTGGCCACAGCGAACGTGGCTCGTCCTCCCATCTATGTTTCTCTATTTTATGCTATTAACCAAAAAATTATTGAATTCGTGACTTGGGTGGTAAGAGGTAACCTTGGTAAAAAAATATAATTTATTTATTAAAAATGTGAAAAAAGAAAATGCAAAAAAGTCGGCGTCAAAAGTACCGAATCGAGATCAGTTCGCTCTGAAAGTCTGAACCGTCGCATTTTACCATTAGTCTATGGGGGGTATACGGTGTGACGGAGGTATATTATTAGGAGCCGCTGTGATACGATTTAAAATTTCGATGGCGGCATGAGTATACAGTCTCGTATGCCAATGTACCTATACGGACAGAAATATATTATAAAAAACAAAAGCGTCGACTTTGTTAGTTTTTTTATTAGTTTAAAGTAAAATGCGATCGAACAACAAAATAAAATATAATAGTATATAATACCTTGTGGAGGGGGTCGAATACCTCCACGGTTACCTCATGCCATGATCGTAGAAGTTTATTACGGCATTACGGTTACACGGCATTTGAATTGTATAATCATGTTTTTTAATAAATATTGTGGTTACACAACAATAAACAATAGTACTGACACAGGTATATTTGAAAATTACGTTTAAAATATATTTTTTTGTTTGATTTTCATTTTTCTTAAAATTGTATAAAAATTTCCTATACACAACCCCTTAAAATCAGGTATGTAGCGTCCTCTTAATATATAAATGTGTTGATATTAAAAATAAATAAAAATAAATTTAAGAATACAGTACATTTGTAAATAATAAATATTATTAAAACAAAAGTAAAAACAGTTTCCATTAAACTAATATGGGTTTTCATATAGTATTTCTTCATTGCAAATAGGTTGTCTTGAATAATTCAATCCGTTTTTATTCACTATTTTCATTGTAGCTTCAAGAACCTATAAATAAGGATAATCGAATTAAGACACATATATTAAAAATTTATTTATAGCTTAATTAAAGCGAATAATAAACTTTTGCATAAATAATGCAAAAGTGCAAAAGTTGGATAAGATAGTAGATATAGATAATAGTACAATACACTGGATTGGACATTTTATATAACATGAGTAATGGGAATGAAACTAGACTCGTAAATTTTGTTTGTTTAAAATATTTAATAATAAGCAGTACAAACTTTCCACGGAAAGATACATACAAGCAAACAAACGCGACAGTCACCTGATGGTAGGACACATGATCAAATCGACCCCATACTAATAAACAAAAGACATAGTAGATTAGGAATGTGAGAATGTACATTCCAATTTTTGCAGATTTCTATTACTACCTAGTACTTACTTTACGCAATGTTTAACTTAAATCTAATGGAGCACAAAATATGGAGTATTTCATTATAATTATAATTATAATAAATAATGTATTTTAATAAATAATTTTAATTAATTATTAATTTTAATGTATTTTTAATAAATAATTAATTTTAATATCGTTATATTGGGTGTGTAGCATATTCTTAACAGTAGATATATTATAGATCTGAAAAATGGATGTATTTAAATAGGTACCAAAGCGTTAACGTAAACAGCAGCAAAGATACGTATGTATACACAAGGAGATTAAGATGGTCCGAGAAAGTCCGTTTCCAAGGAGTTAAATATAAGCAATATCTACATAAATATGTATATGTAATATATATCAAAAAAAGCCGGTCAGTAAGTTGTGGAAGCACTTCGCTCGTCGGGTGTCAGTATTGGTGGATGCACTTCGCTACTGGGCAGGATACTCTAGATGGATGTATTGCATTTGAAAGCAATGATAAATCATTGCATTCAATAAAACGATTCTGAGCGTAGCTTCGGTG
>JAIPRL010011959.1:0-12696 GCA_025469235.1 Pemphigus obesinymphae
TCTATAATTAGCGATATCTCGGTTAATAATAACTTGCAAATTGCGGGAATGGACTTGCAAATTCTTGCAAATTACTTGCAAAATATTGGCATAATTTTCAAAATGATCGGACAATATGGTAGGGCCATATTGTCATCAAAAGACATAATAGAAAGGTACCAAAATGGATTTACTAAAAGGAAATCCACAACTGACCTAACTGACCTCCACATATTTACAATTAGACAATTATTAGAAAAATATTATGAATTTGGTAAAAGAAATGCACATATGTTTTGTTTACTTTAGTCAAGCGTATGATAGTATTAATAGAGATATCCTAGAAGAATTCGAAATACAAACGAAATTAATCCAATTAATAAAAGAATGCAATACCAACCTGCTTGTAAAGTCAAGTTCAGAAACCAACTATCAGAAAGTTTGATCTGAATATGGGCTTGGGACAAGATAATGCGCTGTCACCATTACTTTTCAATTTAGCTCTTGAGGAAGTAATAACAACAATGCCGGGACGTCAAGAAATGGAAATCTTGGGGGAAAACACTATACTTGCAAATGCGGATGATGTTGTGGGAATTAGTAATACACGTGATGGGGTAATCGCAAGAACGGACGATCTGGTTAAAGCCAATGAGCCTTAAAGTCAACCAAAATAAAACTAAATATATGGTCGCAAGCAGAGGAAATGGAAATTTAGCGAATCTATTTGTCGGGTATTACACTTTCCAAGCAGTAAATTAATTTAAATAGGTACTTAAGTACAAATATAAATAAATCAAACAATATGCACAATGGAATTATGTTAAAAATCTCAGCAGCCATTAAAGGATATTTTGCATTAGTAAAACTATTTAAATCCAAACTCTTATCTAGAAGATCAACGATGAACCTATACTTGATCTATCTATGTCCAGTTCTAGCATATATTTACGAAACGTGGTCGGTAACAAAAGGAGATGAAGAGAAATTATTGATTATCGAAAGAAAAGTACTCCGTCGTATCTATCATATCTATGGTCCAATTGTTGAAAATGGAGAGTGCCGAACTTGAACGAATGAGGAAATCTACAAGTTATTTCAAAAATCAAACGTAAAAGCATTTATCAGTAGCAAACGAATAAAATGGACAAGGCATGTTTGGAAGGATAATGACGTCTGTAAACAAGTACTGATAGGTAAAATCGACGGAAAAAGATCCAGAGGTCGTCCTAAACAAAGATTGATGGATGGACACAATGAAAGCAAACCTGGTAAAGGTTGTACAAGGAACGAAGCTGAAAGCGAGTGAAAATAGGGAAAATTGCGGTAAATAGTGGAAGCAGTGAAGACCCTGAATGGACTGTAAAAGCTAAAAAGAAGAATAATGCTTTAATTACATAGTTAAGGAACATTGTTCATTTGGATACTTATACCACCCAGATCACCCCTCGTAAATACGCCACTGATCCACATACAGCTACAACCTGTCATTTTTGATCAAATAAATTCAAGTTTATGCAGATAATAGGTTTTGTAAATAATTATGATATCTACATTCTTATCTGCGGTCTGTGTTTATACCACAAACTTATAAATTTATAATATATATATATATATATAACAAATATAATATATACCATGGCATATTAATAACCCGCACGTAAATCATTGTAGCTCTATCAGTTTTTTAATTAAAACTATATTAAATATAACATGTGTATGTCGCTCACCGAGCAAAATCTTTTTATAAATAACATAGAAGAATTTTTAAATAGTCTACCTATATCTGAAAATAATTCACATATTTTTTGTGGTGATATAAATATTAATTTACAATCAAAACACGTAGATATACTGTTAAATATCTAAAGTTCATATGATTTTAAATCATGCATTAATAATGCTACAAGATACAATATATATATTAACAAATTCATCAACTTGCTTGGATCATATATTTTTAAATACATTATCATAGAGATATGATAATGTAAATGAAAATGTGTATAAAAATACTATAACTTACCATTATAACATAATTCTACCATTAAATACATTTGAAGTTAATAATATTAATATAGCAGAAAATACTGGGAATAAAAATGTAAAATACGTAAATGTTGATCAGCTTAAACAAATATGTAAAGAAGAAACCTGGTTGGATGTATTTAATTCATAGGAGGTAAATGTTGCAATTATTACATTTTTTTATAAAATAAATAATGCATTAAATTTGTCTAAAATTAGCAAATGTATTCGTCTGCCTAAGTACAAATATAAATTTAAAAAATGGGTCACTTCAGATATAATTATTTCCATGCGACATAGAGTTAAAATGTTTAATGAATTAAAACGACCATTCCCTAAAATTGTGTGTAGTACGACACACTTTGTTTTTCGAAGTGTGTAGTACGAAATTTAAAAGTGTGTTACTCAAATTCACATCAGTGGCGTACGCAGGGTTTTTCAATGGAGGCGGGGGCTTGAAAATAAATAAGTAATGAATAAACACAAAATTAGGCATGAAAGAATAAAAAAGGTGTTTTTTCAGTGTTATAATAGAATACTGTTAAAAATATATATTATAATGTATGTATATATACAATATATATATATTAATAGTGGCGTATTTACGGAGAGGAGGTCCAGGGGTACTGAAAAAGTACCAACAAATATTAGTTTTGAAAACTTAAATACCAAAACTTCATTTTTGTAGATAGAACTTTATTTTAAACAATAATAATTGGAAATAGAGTTTGATGACTAGAAAAACCAATAATAATGCCCTAAAATGAATATAATAACTATACATACATTTTATATTCTGAGCGTTGCAAAATATTTTCTCATTTTATTATGATATTAATTGGTCTTATATTTTTTTTTGAGCAATTTATCGACCAGAAGACTTTACGTCATGATCTAATTTTTTAATGCGTACCCATTTTTGGCATACAATTTTATCAGCATGGTACTTTGAAGCGGTTGATTTTTTTTAAAAACGCATCACAAAAAACCATCCAAAAATAATGAAAAATATGGATTAAAATAATGATTATTTCCTCATAAAGCCGAAATAGAAAAAAAAAATGTTCGATTCTATGATAGGTACCTGTTTAAGGTTCATTCCCAATTCATTGACTCCCAATATGCCGATAAGAAATCCGGTTTACATAATTTTTAAAATAATTTCCAATTCGCTGACAACGAAAACAAAACACGAGTATTTTACTTGTATTATAACACCATTATGCGTTTTATACTTATTATAGCATTTATACGTCTTATTAAATACATAGCTATTCAGTGTAAATCCATCCAATTTAAATCAGATTAATTTTTTTATCATAATTTCTTATAATAGACATTCTTACGCAGTTATTTTTTTCTAAAACGAAGGTATATATTGGTGTCTCTGGTGGTGCATGTATTAAATTTGAATGTTTTAAATACATACAATTTATTAATTATATATTGCATTTTGAGTTATTAAAAAGGAGTTTGTAGAATTGTATACAAAAAGTGAAGTAAATTATAATAATAAATACGCGACGTCAACTGAATAGTATCAACGAATATTGGGAGTCGGCAAACTATGAATAATTGGGGGATGTCAGTGAATTGGGAAGACAGGCTAATTAGATATTTAATTTTAAGTTTTTAGATTCTGAATGAATCTGAATGAAAAAGAAGAATGTGTTGGTTTTAAATGTTTTTTTTTTGTCTGTATACATTTTTAGGGTATGAGTAGAACAGGAATTTTGGAGTAAAGAACTTTTTTGATAATAAATACTTCAAAGAAGTCATTTATCTATTTTCCCGGTAGTTATCTTAAGAAAATTTGCTTTTTATAACTGACAATTTTTATAAATGAGAAAATAACAAATAAAGTGGTTATGGTAACTGAATTTTTTTTTAATATTATACCAAACTTTCCTCAAAATCATTTTGTGATTGCAAATTTTTGATTTAAAATTTAAAATAATAATAATACACTATCATGTACATCAACTTAGGCCATCTGTATCTGAACTTTTTTGTATTAACTTGCTTATTTCAAATTTCACATTTCTCGAATATATTTTTTGTTTCACTTATTAGTTATTTATTTAAAATGTATCTATTATTTATTTATTATAATTATCCCTATCGGTTGTACCTATTACACAAGTTTCTCAAATTCAATCAATTGAAAAAATACTAGGTATGTGTGTAATGTGCAAATAATTATATACCTATACCTATATGATATTATAAAGTTTGAAAAGATCAAAATATTTTTGGTTGTACGTTGTACCTACTCGGATTTATCATATAGCCTATATATTAATTTATTTATTAATGACGTAGTGGAGACTTTCGCGTAGGTACTCGTGAAAATTACCCTCAGTTAAAATTTGTTACAATTTGCGTAGATATGCAGGACGCAGGTACTTATGAAACGTTTATATTTATTTACAAAATATTTAATTATTATTATTGTAAATTGTTACAGAAATCATAATCGTAAATTGATTACAACTTACGAAATCAAAACGATTAGTTTTTATATTGGTATAAAAAACAAAAGTAAGCAAATATACTACTGTAAAACGATGATGACATGAAATTGTTGTTCTAAAAAACTAGAGTCTAGACAGACAATAACTGGTATACTTTAATATTTAACAAATACATTTAACAATGAAAATAGTTTGAATTTTTCAAAATAAGAAATTTCCACTAAATTATATAATATAACATAGGTATATATAGACATAATTTTAATAAGCTAGGTTATAAAAAACAAAAATGTCAACAACATAATGCCTATATAACATATTATGTTGTGTCAATAGCATATTATTTTTAAAGAAAAATCGTACAAAAACAATGTATTTTTAACAACCGAATTCTTATAACGTGCGTCACAAATATGTATATAGTTCATATTGAACTCTTTATCAATTTCTAAGTCAACTTTACATTCTTTAATAGTTATTTTCTACACATTTAAATCACTATAACAGTTCAAAAACAATAATTATAAAATAAATTAACATAATTTGTGTTTATACCTCCAGTATATTGATTTTAAATTGCTTTATTAGTTTCTATTGTTTAAAACGGCAAATTTTGTCAAAATCATTTCGTTTATCCCGATGTATATTATATATAGCCTTGTCCTTATATAAAATATATGATAAGTACAAATACAATATCGTTAAGAACTTTCTTTTTTTTTTATTATTATTTTATATATGTAAATACTCAATATTAACCAATATTAAAACTTATCTATATTTATATTAATTATATTTATTTATAATTATATATTAGGTATCTATATTTAAACTTATCAAGATCAAAACTTGCATTTTTACATGAAAAAATGTTGGTATTTCAATATATGATTATAATTTAGATAAAGAAAATAATACAGGGCGTCGTACTAATTATTTTGAGTGGTAAAAATATGTTCATTGCAAAACAAACGAAAAATTACTAAAAAATGATTTTAGAGTTAAATTACCCATCATAAAATGAATAGAAGACCATATTTTAGAAACGACCTCATCGGTATTTCTTAAAACATTTATTATAAAAAAGTTATGACCTGTAGTAATTTAAAAATATAAAATTAGCCGACAATATATTTAGAAAATTATAAAACCCCGATGAAATTTTCTCTGAAATTTTATCATCGACAAATTGTATAATCGATTTTATAGTTCCAAAACGACTTTAAAATATCTATTTTGTTTTGTTTTACGTAAACATTTATTTTAACAAGCATCGTTATTAGGTACACAATAAAAGTGGTACTTACAAGATTACTTATAAATTACTCTTAAAGTGTATTTATATAAACATTTTTTAATTACTAATTTTTCATTTTTCTTAAAATGTCCTTAACATTGCCTACACAAACCCCTTAAATTCATTATACCTAAAATTACGTCTTAATATTTAAAATATTGAGTACCCAGGACATAACTATTAAAATATTATAGATATATTATTATATTGTTTGTTTTGCAATCAATTTTAAAGTATATATATATAACTTCGAATATATTTAAATAAATTCATTTTTCTTTTCATTTGTCTATATCAAAATAGTTTGTAAAATATAGTTAATCATTTTGTTGTTTAATATGGTAGGTAACCGTTATTTTGCTATGTATCAATTGGTCACAACGTTGAATTCAATTTCTATATTTTCACAGTTGAATTTATTTGTTATTTTTTCTATATATTTACGCTAAAACTCTAGCACATTATCTTGTAGTTTGTATTATGAATTATTTTTTTCCTTATTTTGTGCATTTTGGAAAAGCAAAAAATATTTGGTATATTTTTATTATTTATACAACCTATTAATTAATTTATGTATTTATTTATTAGCAAATATTACGGATAATGTCCAATTAACAATAGAATATATAATATATAACATAGTGAAATAAGAGTAACTATAAATCATATAAGTAATAAGTAGTAGTATAAGTAATGTGAATAATATAAGAACATGAACATAATTTAACAAGTTGACATAGATACAATAACATAACATAAATTACTAATCACATATATAATAATTAATTTATTATAGATAATTAATATTTTATGATGTACAATAGGCATTAGCTGAAAACGATAATTGGACAAACGTAAAAAAAGCAGGTCACTAGGGAGTAGTAGTAACTTCTCTCGTTAGGTAGTGCTGTTAGCTAGTGGTGGATATGTTGAATTTGAAAGTAATGATAAATCATTTCTTTCGATAAAACGATTCTCAGCGACGCTTCGATGTATATAACATGAGTATTACTGTCGTTAATAACTAAAACTAACTCTTTTATGGTGCAAAAACTTCATAATTAAAATTGCTTTAAAAAGCCCAAAATAGGGGAAGAAAATTTAAAAAATTGTTCACTTTAATTTTGTACTTATATACATTTTTGTTTAAAATGTCAAATCTACACATTCATTTTTTCCCCCGATATTCGCACATATTTCATACCGAAATAATACATATTACGATTGTTGAAATAGGTATTATAAAAATTGAAATAGCTGTTAAAAAAATTATGTCAACCGATTTTTGAAAATTTTTTAATATAATTAGAATGACGTACTAGTATTATTGTAGACAAATTTAAAGTCTTATAATCTAAAATTAACTCTCTTATGAAGAAAAAACTTCAAAATTTAAAATTGCTATAAATAGCCCGAAATTTGGGGGAATGTCAAAAAATTTTATGTTAAAAATGCATAACACCAAAAATACCAAATTCGATATCAAGAACCGGGCTTTCACCGTTTTTCCCTAATTTTTTGGTTGTTTCTTTTTTACGAATTTATTGAAAAATAAACTCTTTAAAGGACCGACTAGATACAATTTACTATCGGAAACAATTGGAGTACTCCATCTAATTGAACTTTTGGGTACAGAAATAAAAAAAAAAACTAAAAAAAACTAAAAAGTATCATTTTAAAACAATAAATAAATCAATCCAAAAGTAATTTTTACCTAGCCAATAACCAAAAATATCATCTATAGTTAAAATATGTTTGTATTGATATTATTTATAATATTAGAGACCATATTTTAGATTATTTATATCCCTAATAAATAATATTGGGAAATTAATTATATTTTTCCTCACAATTTATACTGTGGTGTATTGGATAGTATACGCTGGTATAATAATTATTAAATTTTAGGTTTATCCAATAATAGGTATAGGTAGTTCATATTTTGTAAACATTTAGTTTTATTTGATTATACCTAAAATGTACTGTAATAATATAAGTAGTTATAAAAAAAATTTATAATAATAAAATGTTTAAAAATGTGTATATAATTTACAAATTTGAATTTGTTATGAAGTTTACATTAAATCGACTTTCTCACATTTTTAACTTTTAATTCCATATAGCTAACGTTTACATTTTTAATTTTTAATTAAAGTTTAAGAAGGATTAGAAGTCAAAATTAAAAAACCAGTCAGTAAGAAGTGGGAATCACTTCGCTCGTTGGGTATGATACTGGTGGTGAATATTATTATATAAAATTTTAAATTAATGATAAATCATTTCTTTCGGCAAAACGACACTAAATAGAGTTTGGTGTGTATACTTACATAAATATTACAGTTAAAAATTTGAACATTTTATAATGTCCCCAAAGTTTTTAATATATTAATACTATATTAAATATTTAGTTTTAAATTTCAAATTCCTTATCGGGCTCCACTCTCCCACGGTCTCACAGTAAGGCTTTTTCCTTTTGAGAACATTACCCCGGAGTGTGTTGTCTATGCATCTTTATGTGCGCACAATTCGTAGCTGTTCGGACAGCTGAGCACTAGAACTTATCAATCGCCTACCAGAACGGACGATGCGATCCGGGCCCCTGGTCTACCTTGCCGACATCAATAAGGCCGTTTCTGGGACAGTAAAATATTTATAACTTAATGTGAAATTTAGATTTATTGGTTTTTACCAGAACAGTTACAAGAGTTTACAACTGTACAGTTGCTAAGTACATGATACAATTTTTTTTCCGAATAACTTTTATAAATCAAAAAATAATACATGATTTCACTATAATAATGATAATTTAAAACTCAAATTTATGTAATTCATAAAACATAATATTATCATATCGTATCAAATCGTATAGGAGTGTAATATTGTGTACCAACACACGAAACGTTTGATTATTTTATTATAACGACGCGCTTGAATAATAACAATGTATATAACAGATATATAAGTACGATCTTCTTCTTCCCGCTGCCCTCTCTCCAAACTATTTGAGATTGGCCACCCTAGTTGTTTATCGCCGATGCAGATCTTACGAGTATTGCAGTTGGCTGCAACGATTCGCACTGTGTTCGGAATTTGTAAGGTGGCCAATTTTAATGAAAGTAACACATGAAACAATCTATGGTACCGTATCGAGTACTAAAGTAATAATAAAAATAATAATTTAAACCACAAATATACCTATAATATAATAATATGATGATATTATCTCACCCAGTTACCTTGGTTGTCCTCCAAAAGATCTATCACGTCTTCCCACCACTTGCACTCACTTTTTAATAATTTCATATTCAATAATTCACCTCAATCATTACTTGTGTTCACTGACAGATCTGTTTCTACTGATTCCCCAGATTTCTCTTTCTTCATCCCCAAACTAAATATTTCTTTCTCTAATAAATTATTTCCATTCGATTCATCTTTTTACACTGAATGTTATTCAATAATAGTGTCCTTAAGTTTTTATTCTCATTAAATACCTCAAATTCCAAAGATACCCTAATTACTTTAGACTCCTAATCTTGCCTTCTAGCTATCTTATCTAACCATTTTTCTGCTTCCTTATATCCTTTTAATCTTATTATCAAGTCTCTGGTCCATTGCCTTCACATAAATAGTAAGCACGTATGGTTTTTATGGATGCCTATATCCACATCAGGATCACCGGAAACGAATAACAGACCACCTTACATGTTCCACTAAGCAGTTTCTTAATTTTTCTTCTTTTAAAATCCCACATTCTGATCTTTCAACTCACCATAAGCTCATTTGGAATGACTGGCAGCATAAATGGTCTTCCCTTCCTCCATCCCACGCTTCTCGACATGGAAACATCTCTCTTCTGATTTTCTCTTGCCCATGGTTCTGGGACTTCTCCAGGTCTCAAACAGTTGCCTTTACTCGTCTATGTTTTAGATATAACTTGCCCTTCTTTGATTTACCTAACAACGTATGTTTCTCAGCTAATGGTATACTCCTGAAATTGTCTGCGTGATGTTACTTCTGTTGATCCTGATGTTTTTTCTGGTAATTTTCTTTATTAACTTAAATATGCCATCACCTTTTCTTTATGGTTACTTTTCTGGCGTTTACATTATGGTATCTTTCCTGATATTTGAAAAATCAACCATATAACTCCAGTTTTTAAGTCTGGTATTATCTCCGACGTTAAAAACTACCGACCGATATCTTTTCTTCCTCACCTATCAAAAATTTTTGAATCGTTGATTCTGGATAGCATTATGCTCTTCATTAATTTAATCTTGTCTAATGAGCCGTCTTGGACGATCAACCGTAACATGTAATGTTACTTTCTGTAAGTATATCTATGATGCGGCTAGGGTTCCACTTATTTTTCAAATATCGGAATTCCTTTGAGGACCGTCATTTTTTTTTATTCTATTTAGTCTAAAACTAAGCTCTATTAAGTTTCGGGCCAATCAAATAAAGCTAACACGTGTCCACTTGAACCCAAAGTATGAACTTTTACAAAAAAAAAAAAATAAAAATAATACGTTTTTTGATAATTATTGCTGAAGCTGTTGGATATATGAGTAGTATATTTTGGTAGGTTCTGGCACAAGGGCGGCTCCACCGGCTCCACCGCCCTATAGAGCCGCTATCACTACTGATAACATTATCTCTTATCACATAGGATAACTATCACTAGTGATAACGTTATATCTTCTCACATACGACTGTTATCATCATTGATAACATTATCTCTTATCACACATAATCGTTATCACCGTTGATAATGTTATCTCTTATCAATAAAACCTTTATTGATAACGTTATCTTTTATCGTAAAATGTTATCTCTTATCATATCTTCTGTTATCACGCACTATCAATAATCGATTACATTATCTATCGTCATCAAATATTTTCCCACACCCCCTCCCCGTTCACGGCTCCACCGTGTATTCCTCCTCCCTCACCTCATGCCTACGTGCACCGTCCTCGCATATGATAACACGGGCTATCGATAGCGTTATCTCTTATCATCGACGGCGAGAAAAACCGGTCGGATGAACGGACGGCCCCGTCGCCCGACCGTCAATCGTTACCTTCCGCCTCGCCCTCTCCGTTTACGGCTCCACCGAGTACCCCGCCTCACCTCGTGTCCCTATATGCCCCCGTTCTCGCATATGATAGTACGCGCTACTGATTACACCATCTCTCGTCATCGTCGGCTCGGGCGGTTCACCCCCCCCCCCCCCATTATATTATTAAATAGCACAACCACCGCCACGACTACCTCACCACCGTACATGGCTCCACCGAGTACCCCACCCCCCCGTCCTCGCGTACGAATACACGCGCTACCGATTACGTTATCTCTCGTCCTCGTCGTCGTCGCGGACTTTGTCGTGTATTTGATTATATTATTTACCTATTATCGTTATTGATAGTAATATATTTATATTATAACAATATTAACGAGCACTTGTTGTTATCGCCACGTGATTGACGTCCGGTCCATTATTCGGAGAATTGATCCCGAAAAACATTATATGATATAGATATATATATATAATATATGAACAATGAGTCATCTCCGACAGGATCGCGCTGATCTGTGATTATTATGTACAACTATATTCAATTCACCCGGTGACAGTGCTCCGCTTCGTCAGTCTTACACTATATACTAGCGACAAAGCACGCTCTTATTTTACTTCAGAAATATTTTTTCAAAGTGTTTAATTTTTAAAGTGTTTAAAATTTTTAAACTATGGATGGTTCAATGGAATCAAATACGTTCAGGAACCTAATGTACAAGTACGTCGCGCCGGCACCACCGTCCGAGCTTCTGGATTCGTCTATATTCGTTATGGATTTCACAAACCGCAAGTTTGTTCACGTCGGATTGGATTCACAGGATAATTTTAATGTCGTTGTACATATCGTCACGCCGTTGAGGTTTATTAACATCAGCCCACAATTTCTTAAACGAATATATTTCATCATGGGTGATATATTCTCATTTATACTCGATCCGCCGCAAAAATACCGGGATACTATTTTTCTGGACGACGAATTAGGTACGGTTTCAAAAACAGTTTATCAAGGCGAAAATTATCTCGTTTTAAATTCGCGACTGCAAGAAGGATGTCGCGTCCTGCTCAATAGGGCAGACCTGTTCGCACTTCAAAATTTAGAGAGGGTGATTTTCGAATCTGTTGAAAGAAAAACCATGTTCGTGAGGCCAAACGTACTATATCAGTTTAATCAAGCCGTGTGTATTCTGGCCGGCAGAGACGGACTCAACGAGATCGCAAATGTGAAAGATATGAAAACTTATATTAACAACGTATTTGATCGAGAAATCAAAATATTTGAAGTATCGGCGAGTCAACCATCATTCGCCGACCAGTTTAAGATGTTCTCGCTCGAACAATTGGCCTTGCAAACTCTTTCTAAACGGAAAACTAAACTCGAATCCGAGGTATGATATGCATAATTTTCTCATTAAATTAAATATTATTATCATATCATTTTCCCCCCTATCTTCTAGCAACGCAATTGTTCTGATACATATTATTCTCCACCCACTACGTCGTGTATCGATCAAATCGACATGAAAAATGTCGCATATTATTCACCACCGTCATCACCGGGGCCCAGTTACCTGACGATGCACGAAAATGGACTAACCGACGGTGGTCAATCGATGGTAATTAATTAAAAATTATTTATTATAATAAATTTATAACTCATTATAATTATTATTATAGTCGTATGATGCTGTTTACGAGTCGCCGTGCTATTCGTACCAGACACCGCCGTCGCCGCCGCCGGAATTCAGTCTACCGACACAGGACGAAAACGACGGACCGTCATTTTACGATCTTATGCATGTACCATCACCACTCGCATCACCAACCAAATTTCCGGATTA
>JAIPRL010011960.1:0-12692 GCA_025469235.1 Pemphigus obesinymphae
AGTTACGCATTTAAAAACGTTTCCCGTTTTTGCCGGGTTTCGGGTTTAACACAGTTTTCATTTTGCCGGGTTAGGAATACGTGGTCAAAAAACGGTTTAAATTTTTTCGGGGTTCCGGGTACGGGTTAAAAAAACGTGTATCACTTTTTCCGGGTTACGGGTTTCGGCTTTAACACGGTTTTAATATTTTGCAGGTTACACGGGTTTTCACCCCGGGTTCAAACCCGTTTTGACTCCCTGCTTTATATACATATTCTTATGCGTTAATGGGGGTATATATACACATCCTAAAAGTATATTAATTTTATTATACTTTAATGACACAAATATTTGTTGAACACCAGGAATATTATCGACATTAATAACAGTACAATCAAAATTATTACAAATTTCCAATAATTCCCCACCTCCTCCACTAATTATATACTAATACAATCTCTATCATCTCTAAATACATTATAATTGTAAAGGTTTAATTCAAAATTATTTATAGAGTTATTTAACCATATTTCAGTTATAAACAATAAATCATAACACAAACCCGTAATAAAATTACAAAAGAAAGAAAGTTTTATACCTCTTATATTTTTGTACATTACATGGAGTTTAAAAATCTTGAGGTTGAAATCTTAAAACTCCAACATTTTTCACAATTTTTAGAAAGCCTTTAATAAACTTGATTATTAAACCGATTTCACTGTTTTATGTACGAGCAGCAAACTCATCATGCAGCTTCCTCATGAAATCCCTTTGATAAAGAGTACGATCCGAATTAATGTTTATCCGAGAAGGAGGAACTTGTGAAGACATTTTTCGTTTATTTTTAAGAACCTCAAAAGTATTTGATGCTGTAAAAAATACAACTTTAATTGGACGTACTTTACCACTTTGATACCGACCTAAACAAAAAAATTGTGTTATTAATACAAACAGGTTTAGGTATAAGGTGATATAAAGTTAATTTGTTTTGATATATAAGTGGTATACTCATTATAAATACAATATTGTCGTTTGAATAATACAACGATAAGTCTGAAAGTCGTAGTAGTTCATAGGCATTTACTAGGTCTAAATCGATAGGTAAGTCAGTACCGGTTGGAAGTGAAACTTTAATGTCTCTACATTGTTCTAGTAAATCGCTTGGTCCTAATAAACTAGGGTATATTTGTCCTACTTTTGCGAGTTGTACTATTTCTAATAACGTGTTAGTTTCATAAATAGGTTTTTAAGTAGTAAATTAATGAAAGTGAAATGTCGCGATATATAATCTTTTATATGTTGGTCCATAGTAATGTTTGTTAAATTTTCTAGTTTAAAATCGATTATTTCATATTTAATTAATTGTTTCTCTTAAGTAAGTTTAATAACTTTAATTTGTTCGTCCAGTAATTTAAGTTGGTTCATATTGATCCTATATAATTATCTTATGTTAAAATCGAATATTTTAATATATTTTAAGTTACATAAACCGTAAAGTATTTGGGCTGTTTTAACTAATTTAGATAAATACTTCTTTTAGTTCTTGAAAAGTGACCTACCGATACGAAAATTAAGTCATTTTAATTTTAATGTCCTGAGATAAAGATAGTGTCGTTATTAGTAAGTTATTACAGTTTACCTCAGCATTATTGTGTGTCTTACACAAACGTTCTGTCTCACTTAAATACTGGTCAAGAATATTCCACTGATTGTTGAAATATGTTAAATTTACGTAAGCAGTTAAATCCCACTTGGTAATGATGATTTTTATTGGTCCTCGATTTTCAAAGTAAATACCCGATTCTTGGGTAAGTTGGTCGTCACTGAGTCGTAAAGTGCCCATAATACCGGTTACTTATAAATATGTAAAAACAATGGAATATCTGAAAGTTTGTTTAAAATAATCGAGTTAGTTAGAGTTTGGGATTTAAGAGGTTGTTTTTTTTTTCAAATTAGACAAAAAAAATTCCTAAGTATTATAGAAGTACCTACTTTCTGAAAGATGTAATTAAAAATATACTTGGTCATTATTACATCTGTTACTGGTGTTGACGCCGAAGACTGGCTGTCCAATGCGCCGAAACGACGACTTAATTAAAGCCGACCGGTCCCACACACACACACGCGCGCACCCTAGTTAATTAAGTTTATCAATGTTTATCTGTTATTGTAAATTATATTATCGTAAAAATAGTCAGTATTTATATATCGTTCGTCGTTTAAATGCACTTTTTCTTTTTTAGTCGTGTTTTTAGTTTTGTTTAACGGCCGTATTATTATCGTATTATAGCTCTAATAGCTATTTGTTGTATTATTTATTATTATTTTGGCACGAATTGCCCCCAAGTCGTCATTTTCCGTACGCTGTGCGAATCACGCCCTTATAGTTTTATTCGAAAACTATTGTACCGAACGCGCATCGCAAAGTTACCTCCTCTTGCAAATCGAAGAAAATATATTGTAACGCGAATCGCGTACGTATATTTATTATAGTGATTCGGCTCGAATAGCCGCACTGACATGTAAAACCGTATAATAGTATCATATTGTGCAAATCACATACGACTCTAATAGTCAATAATATTTTAGTACATTAATTATTTCATTTGCAAATTAGTATAACCTGAAATATTTGTAAAATCTTTATTAAATACTTATTGTTACCATATAATATACGTGTGTGTAAATTATTTCCATTATTTTGTGTGTACCTACGTGTCTTTTATTTATTTAGGATAGGTATTGCGGCTGGTCAGTCTGCGCTCGACATTGTTTGTGAGTATCTATTATTATATTTTTATATTCTGTGTTGCTGTGATTTTTATTATTATATTATTGTTATTATTTACTTGTACTAGCAATACAGCAACAGCAATTATCAAATCTGAGTTACCATTTTTACTAGTTTTTAAGTTTACATAAGCCCTAGTTTTCCTCGACGACCCCGGTTAGGAACTCTAGGGTTCTATTCACACATATACACACTGTGTGGCCGACCGAGTCTGTTTAAATAACGTGTTAAGTGGCGCGCGCGAAGTAGATAGGTCACCGGGTGCGCGTAATAATATTTTACGCTCCCGGCCCAAACAACTGGTTCATGTGCAAAAGTCATTTGTGGGTGTGTGTTTTGCACACTAGGTCATGGGTTTCCGTGAGGTTTAACCTCCTCCCTTTTTTCTTTATCGGCCCTAATGGTGTAGTACCCACTGTTCTCTTCCGTTTTAGGTCCGTATGTTTTAAGTAAAAATATCGTTATTGTATTCATCGTACGCGGTTATGTCAAAGAATTAGAAAATATGGTCGACTATAGAAAACTTTTGTAGTATAGTATATTTCATTTGTCCGTTCCACAGGACAGCAACGTTATTTCGTCTCATTGATTTAACTTTCCTGTCTATTCTCTTTAAGTAATTTTTTATATTTTGAGGTCCTAAAGTATCCCGAATAGCTATCCCGAACAGTTTTCGCTGTCATATATTGAAACTAGAGTTGGTTATAAAGGTGTTTTTAATTTCCCAGTGACCATAAAATCCCCTGGTTCATTAAAAATGCATACCAATGTACGTAGGTTCTGGTTACACTCTTCTTTTGTTGCTGTTCGTGGGGGTCCATTTTTCTCTAGAACTTTGAGTGGTCTTTGTAATTTTACTATTTCCGTTTGCTCTAAGCTATGGTATATAGCACCAAAAATGAGTAAAATATCTTTTCCATTTATGTTTGTAAATTCAAAGTCAAAAATTATGATATTGTGTTTATCTGGTCTAAAAAAAATGTGAAAACAATAGTCTTACTAATAATTACACAAAATATGTGATAAATAAAAATATACTAGATACTAAAGAACATTTAGAGAACTAGACTACAAGCTGTATAAAGAGTTAAAATAATAAAATAAATGCATAGTGGCGTAAATAACATAAAATAAAAATAATAAAAATAAATACTAGTAAAGGCTGTCTATTCAAAGAATTTTTTAAGGTTGTTTTTGTGTATTCGATACTCACGTGTACCTTTTTTTATAGTTATGTTTTCGTTTGCGTATACCATTATAATTTCAAATGGTCCTTACCAGTTAAGGCCTAGTAAAATTCTTTTTGTTTTGTTCTTTTATCAAACTCTGTCTCCTACATATAAATCAAGTTCATTTGCAGTTTGATCGTAATATTTTTTATTTGTTCCTTTTTTTATAATTCAATTTTCACGTGAGTTTCCGGCATAATGTGTTTTAAGTCAAATATGTAATTATCGTAGTTATATTGAGGTTTTGGGTTTCTTAAAAAAGTGGGTAGAATGTTAGGCTTATGCCCAAAAACAAGTTCATACGGCATAAATGCCGTAGACATATGCAGCGTTGTATTATAACAAAACATCACGTAGCATAACAGAATGTCCCTGTTACTTTCTTTATCTACAAAACTTCTAAGATAAGTTTTAAGTGTCTTATGTGACCTCCTTAAATATCCATTTGTTTGTGGAGGCCAAAGAGTTGTTTTTGATTTGTCTATATCCAAAAGTTTGCACATTTCTTTAAAAACGTCTGAAAAATTTGTACCGCAATCGGTAAAGATGGAGTTGGGTATCCCATAAATACATATGAAATACTCAACTAGAGCTTGGGCCACTGTTTCTGCATCAATAGATTTTAAAGTGATGGCTGAAGCATGACGCGTTAATTTATTTTTTGTTATAATTAAGTTGTTAAGATGTACAAGTTTCCCAAAAATGTGTGAGGTAAAGATCCGAATATATCCATGCAAATTCTCTCAAAAGTTTTAGTAACAGTTGATGTTATAAGCATAGGTTGTTTAGTTTTCAAATGTGTTTTTAGTCCTTTGACGGGTCCCACAGTTTTTAATATATATTTCTTAATATCCAAAAAAACCAAAACTAACAAAAAAACCCTGGTTTAATAAGATATACGAAAAAGTACTAGCTCAGAGAAAAGATCTAAGGATCATATTATATATATGGCTTGGAGATCCTACAAATAAAGACAAAGACGAACTTTATAAACGATACCAAAAGGAGACACATAACACACTAAGAAGATAAAAACAGTCGTACGCCCAAAAACTGTAGAAGAAGCGGAACAAAATTTCAGAATAAATAATGTACGGCAACTATATCAGAAGATAAACACAGCAAGAAGATGATATAAGAAACGAGAGAGGTTTCTAAGAGAAGATGATGGGACGTTAGTGACTGAACAAGAGAAGCTTTTGGAGAAGTGGGCTGGATATTTTGATAAACTCCTTAATTGTGATGACCCAACTGAAAAATTCCCAAGAATGAATATAACAACTAATGATAGCGATTGCCCAACACCTTCAAAACAGGAAATTGCACTACAAATCAAAAGGTTGAAAAACCATAAATCCCCAGGAGAAGATGGTATTCAGGTAGAAATTTTAAAGAGGGCAGATGAAGAAACGATATCTAGAATCCACGAGATAATAGAACTGATATGGGAAAATGAGAGACTTCCGGAAGACTGGAATATTTCGTTAATATGTCCAATACACAAGAAGAATGACCCTCAAGACTGCAGAAATTACAGAGGTATATCCCTAATAAATGTTGCTTATAAAATTCTGGCATATTGTATACTTGATAGGATAAAACCTTTAACGGAAGATATTTTGGGAGAATACCAGGGGGCTTTTAGACCTAACAGATCTACAACGGATCAGATTTTTTTTATTCGTCAAATTTTACGAAAGTCATGGGATTATAACAAAGAGCTGTACATTCTATTTATCGATTTTGAGAAAGTTTATGATTCAATTCATAGACCAACCTTAAGTAACATATTAAAAGAATTTAATTTTCCAATAAAGCTGGTCAACTTGATTAAGGCAAGTCTTGAAATAACTTCGATTAAAATTCAAATTGCGAATACGACATCAGAGACAGTAAGAGTATCTACGGGCTTAAGACAAGGAGACGCTCTCTCTCCCGCTAGTCAGAGAATTAAATGTTACTGATGGAGTTACGATGGGTAACACGATAATAGGATTACTAGCATATGCCGATGACTTACCCCTATTGGGAAATAATTTGGATATTGTGAAACAGCATTGTAGAAAACTAATACATATAGCAGGCAAGTGTGGTTTAAAGATCAACGACAAAAAAACGGAGTATGCCATAATGGGGCGAAGAAGTAGAGGATTCCGACAAGGAGATAATATAAAAGTAGAACACTATAAGTTTAAGAGAGCACCACATTTTAAATACCTAAGATCCATAATAACACAAGATAATGACTTTAAAATGGAGGTGCATACAAGGATACAAATAGGAAATAAATGTTATTTTGGACTAGGAAGTATGTTTGGCTCAAAAATTTTATCAACGAAATTAAAAATACAATTTTATTATAATAATATAAGATAAGACCAGTAGTTTTATATGGTTCTGAGACATGGACCCTAAGAAAGGTATAAGAAATAAGACTTGCAGTGTTTGAACGGAGGATTCTAAGAAGAATTTATGGACCATGTATCGATTCTGACACTGGGGAATGGAGGATACGCCACAATAATGAATTGAAGGA
The DNA here is from genome assembly GCA_025469235.1 of Pemphigus obesinymphae. Classification (NCBI taxonomy): domain Eukaryota; kingdom Metazoa; phylum Arthropoda; class Insecta; order Hemiptera; family Aphididae; genus Pemphigus; species Pemphigus obesinymphae. The sequence continues at coordinate 6,536 of JAIPRL010011960.1, forward strand.
TTTGATTCAAAAACCAGATTATTACAGAAATCACAAGAAAAAGACTAATGTGGGCTGGACATGCTTGGAGGAAAGAGGGCTCTTTTATAAAGGCGGTCATAAAAGAAAATCCGATTGGGAAAAGACCGTTAGGTAGACCGCGTTTACGATGGGAGAATCGTATCAAAAAAGATGTTAATGAAGTAGAACCAACTATACAATGGAGAGAAGTTGCAGAGGATATAGATAGATGGCGGCAGATTTGTTTGCAGGGATGGTCTTGAAGGCCGTAACCCACGAGAAGAAAAAGAACATCCCTTTTTAAATTTTTCCATTGAAAAGACAGTTGTATACGTTTAATGGTACGTGAGACGCCTGAATGTCCCCTAAAGGTGTATTATGATATTCGTGAATTATTTTTTGTTTGTACCCCTCAGAGAGATTTTGTTCGCGGTAGATTTTTACTTTTATATCTACCGACTTGAAAATAAAACGAAACATTGTACGAATTCGTTCGTAACAGGTTAAGGTCGTATATCCCTCTATCCTAATGGTAGAAAACTCGTTTACGTTGTTGGTTACAAAATAATTCTTTATATTTGTTATGTGTTCAAAAATATCAGTCGCGGTCAAATCTGTTAAGTGCGTATCTCGCATTCGATCAAATATTATACGGCGAGTATCTTGTTTACGACAAAACATTGGGTCATCGTTAAATTCTATATGTTGGATATTGTTGTTATTCATGATTTCCCTTATAGCAGTATTTGAAATTACATTATCACCTGCAATGGGTAATAACAGGTTCTCACCGCCATTTGCTGTTGTTATGTTACCGTCTACCTCCGAGATTTTTGAATTAAATATTCGTTTTTTCTCCCCCTCCAGAAATTGTTTCAAGGTTGGCGTGAGTATAGGGTCGTTCTGTATAATTCGTATACGCGACAAACAGTCAGCATTCGAATGCTCAGAACGGGCCCTATAAATCATTGTATAATCGTATTCTGATAGTTGTAAGCAATGTCGCATTAGTCGTTTATTATTTATAAGATGTCTTTTATCCCGAACAGGTAAGTTAATGGTCTGTGATCCATATAAATACAGTCGAAAATGTTTAACCCCCCATACGATTGCTAACAATTCTTTCTGAATTACACTATAGTTACATTCGGCTTTATTCCAGGTACGGCTTGCATATGTGATCGGTTTATCCTCAGGTACCTGACTTTAGAATAGGACCGCTCCAATTGCGTATTGACTAGCGTCGGTCAGAAGGTTGAAATTTCCACTGTCCCAATCTGGGTAGATCAAAAGAGGTGGGCTTATGAGTTTATTTTTTAATTCTATGAAGTTGTGTTTACATTTTTCTGACCAATCGTAAGGTATCTCTTTCTTCAATAAATAAGTGAGAGGCTTGGCGATTTTGGCAAAATTATCTACAAAGTGTCGGTAATAATTTAATAACCCAAGAAATGATTTTATACCTTTCTGATTTTTGGGTCTCGGATACTCTTGAATGCATTTAATTTTATTTGTATCGGGTGAAGTTTATTACAAGTCCTAAATAAAGTACTTTTTTTATAATAACGCACATTTGTTAGGTCGTAATTTTAAGTTATGGGTTCGTAAACGATCGAAAACTCTTTCAAGTTTCGGTTGATGGTCCTGTAAACTAGATTCGTGAACGACTATTAGTAACGACCAGGTACGCAGTACATAACTTGTTGAACCCAATTAATACAGATTTCATGGCTCGCGTAAAAGTCGCTGGTGCTGAACTTAACCCAAATGGCATTCTTAAATGTCCCGATTTGGTTGAAAAACCTGTTTTGTGAATATCGGCTTCGTTTATTTTTATTTGATGATAATCGCCGGCCAAATCTAGTGTTGAAACATATTTGGACGCCCCTAATGAATCTAAAATTTCTACTAAATTAGGTAAGCCATATGCTTCATTTTCAGTAATTTCGTTAAGTTTTCAAAAATCTACCCAAATTCGTAATTTTGGTTTCCCGCCGGCATCTAAATTTTTCTTCTTTACTACTACTAACGGAAAATTGAAAGGTGAAACAGAGTCACGAATGACGTGGCTGTCTTTCATTTCTTTTATTTGTTTTTCTATTTCCTCCTGGTAAGCCCACGGTAGTCTATATGGTCTAATATTAATAGGTTTCATAAAACGCGGAATATTAATAGAATGTGTGACTATATCGGTCGATGTTAAATAGTCTCCCTCTAAGAAAAATAGATCTGCGTAGTTACTACAAAGTTTAAATAAATTATTACTTTCCTCTACGTTTAAATGGTCGGTGTTAATTGTTTCTTTCAAAATGTTAATTCGGCTTTTCTTTTTGCCATGCGATTGTGTTACAAAAATATGTTCGTTATATGGTTCCCATTGTAAGTTAATTGTTGTTAGTTTGTCAATAATAAATGGTTGCTCCGAAATATTTATATTTTTACTAACAATATTATTACCTACTACCGGAATTATACTATTCGCGATTATAACGTTGTTGTTGATATCCTGATTTTTTTAGTTACCGTAGTGTGGTCATAAACCTCGTCTTTTTTTTATTAAGAAAACACAGTTGCTGCGCGGTGGTATTATTGTATTATTATGGGTTTTATACAGGTGCTCTGTATTTCAGGAATAACAAATAATTCTTGGCTAAGGTCAAGAACTATCCGATTTTTCTTCAAAAAGCCACGCCCTATTATACCTGCCTCAGGAACGGGGAAATCGTCGGGTACGACATTGAATTTTGTTTTAAAATCTGCCCCATTTATGTTCAAGGTGATAATTACTGTCCCATACGTAAAATCTGGTACTGAATTAATTCCCTTAATATCTCGCTTTTTACTTTCGCCTACCATAACATGTCCGTTTAACGATGATAGCTTAACGACACACACATCTGCACCACTATCTACTAAACATTTTTATTGTAGTAGGTTTAAATTCTCATGAATAACAAGTAACGTGTTCTTATTCAATATTATGCGAATTAATTCTAACATGATTATTTTTTAATTCGTTTACTGATCGACTATTTTGAGTTCCCGAACTTTCTCCTAATTGTTCCTTCTTCTTTTGTTCGTTAAATTTACGTTTTCTACACTCACTAATATCATGATTCGGTCTTTTGCAATATCGGCAATATTTTATGCTTCCCCCCGAATATTCTCTTTTAAATTCGACTTTCGGTTCACGATTTGAATTTGGACAGTACTAGTTCAGCCCTGTTTTCGTAGGGATGAGGTCTGTGAAGTTGAAAAAAGTTGAAAGATGTGAGAAAAAACAATTGGTGTGCTTGTTTCAGGTTCTCTGGTTCTCGAATACTCAGTTTTTCACCGTCTATAGTGTCCTGATCAGCGTTTGAAAAATTCGTAGTAGCTCGACGATTTAGCTACGAAACTACTGGCGCATAGACCAATATACTGGATATTGGTTTTCGGCGGTGAACGAGGAAAGTGGTTCATATTTGGTTGTCAAAGTACTTGTCCGGATTAGCTTCAAAAAACGTTGCCGGAGTTTTTTCCTTTGAAGCAGTATATACCTCACACCTGACATCAAATTAACGTATGTAGCGACCCAGTGTTCGAAACACGAAGTTGGTGTTCCCTTGTATTGGACACTACGTTACTACTTACTACTACATTTGATTGACGAAGTCAGTGGTCCTCTTTCCATCAGTTTGTCTTAGTTGAAGTTGGAGTTTTGGAAATAAATAAACACTTATAGATGTGTTTAAATATAGGTGTTTATTATAGTTAAGCGTTAGGTAATTAATAAAAGTTAATTGTAAAATTTAGAAAATTTGAAGATAGAGTGTAAGTTCTGCATGAGAATAGAGTAATACACACGTCATTGGTCTATCGCAAGGCGAGCCCGAACGTCCGTATGCGTGAAATACAAAGTATAATCTTAATATAATAAAAACTCTCGTATTTAAGTACGAGTATTTTCGTAGATCCAAAGTGAAGAGTCGGGATAGGAATGGCTCTTATTGGTCTGTCTGTATACGAGGGTAAGATTGTTTTCGACTTATTGACGAAAACAATTTCTTTAGCATTGGAATGTTGTTTTAAGTTAAAAGTATATAGTAAAAATATGTTTTATGTAAATGAATAACAACAATGCGAGGGTCATCTGCGTGAGAACTCGTCTCCGTATATTTAGTGTGAAATGAACTCGAGTCGGGATCGTCTTGTTATTGTACAGTGATGTATACTTTCACCAGGTGTTTTTAACACATAAAAATATTCGAATATTTAATATAGGAATTGAAAGAAAAACACCCGACGAGAGTATTACGTTTCGTTGTCCATGTAAGTAAAATAATATAAGTAATATCAGGTATCTGGGATTACTACAGCAGTAACACTTTTTAACTATCTCATCACAGCAGTTTTCATTTCAATATTTTTTCAACTACATCTAACTTACAAATTAATGAATATTAATCCATTATTTTCTTTTATTTTTTCTTACAGATAGAGTTTTTTGATTCAGAATTAAACTTACTTACATGGCTTCAGCTTAATTGCGCTCGCCAAATATCTGATTAAATACTGTTAATCAAACAATTTTACATTCCGTGGCAATTCGCTGCAGCAACCTCTGTAGTTGAAATAGACAAAGTAAACTTTTATTCCATTACTTTCACGTACTAGATTTTATTGAGATAATATAGTCGATAGCGTTTTTACATTCATCGAACCTACGACTCCATTATATTTCATCCTATTCACGTGTTAAATATATTATAGTAATTTCTTCGTATTCCAACTCAAAACGTCTAGATCTTCAATCCACGAAAGTTACGTGAACTTATATTCAACTTACATGGACAACGATACGTAATACTCTCATCAGGTGTTTTTCTTTAAATTCTTATTTTAAATATTTGAATATTTTTATGTGTTAAAAACACCTGGTGAAAGCATTCAACACTATACAATAACAAGACGATCCGGCGCGAGTTCATTTCACCCTAAATATATGAAGACGGGTTCTCACGCAGATGACCCTCGCCTTGTTGTTGTTCATTTACAGAAAACACATTTTTACTATATACTTTTAACTAACAAACCGCATTCCAATGCTAAAGAAATTGTTTTCGTCAATAAGTCGAAAACAACCTCACCCTCGTATATAGACGGACCAATAGGAGCCTCCTCTTCCTATCCCGTCTCTCCACCTTGGATCTACGAAAACACTCGTACTTAAATACGAGAGTGTTGTTAGTTTTTAGTTAGATTAAGATTTTACTTTGTATTGCACGCATACGTACGTTCGGGCTCGCCTTGCGACAGACCAACGACGTGTGTACTATTCTAATCTCAGGCAGAGCTTACACTCTGTCTTCAAACTTCTTTAACTTACACAATTAACTTTTGTTGATTAAAACTAACTATTAACGATAATAAACACCTATAATTAACCACAATTCTAAGTGTTTATTTATTTACAAACCTCAACTTCAACTACGACGAACCTACGTAAAGTGGACAACTGACTTCGTCAATCAAAGGTAGTAATAGGTAGCAACGTCGTGTCCGACACAAGGGGACACCAACTTCGTGTTTCGAACACCGGGTCGCTACAATAAGATAAGATTTGGATAAATTTTAATAGTATTTTCGAAGTGAGCTTAAAATAAAAACACACAATTAAATACAACGCGAGTTGGAAACGAACGGATCACACACGATAAAACTATTTGCAACGAAAGGCGACGGTAAATGAACGCAAGGACAGAAAGACAGTGAGGTTAAAGGTACTAGACGCTTCTGATGAGCGAACGTACAGTCTAAATGGTCGTCGGTGAAAATATTTTGTCCCTTCCCCCAAATTTTAGTTAAATAAATGCCTAATGTTCATTACTGAATTTCACTAATTCCTAGAAATTCGGATTGCGAATTACGTTCGGTATATATTGTAACGTCATAGATACCTGCATATAACTTTTACGACTGCAGTATCGGTCATGCGGTGCACAACAGATGGCGCTCAAATCCTGGGATGACTACCGACGCCCTACCTTACGCAAAACCTTTAATAATTTTAATAAAAATGTATATATAAATATAGTTAATTAAATAATTGTCATTATGTAAACAGCGTACATCAGTTTTTATAGTTTATAAGGTATTAAATAAATATTAATACTAA
>JAIPRL010011961.1:0-12692 GCA_025469235.1 Pemphigus obesinymphae
AGATATGACATCATCTGTACATGATTGCCTCAAATAAGTATGATCCGACAATTCACTATAATCTCCAATTTTCAAACTTTATTATTTCATTATGTGCTGTATTAGGTTTTATGTGTATTAATGAGTTCAAAATATCCCCGTCCTGTCGAAGTTGTTACCTCGACAGAGATCGATCTGCCCTAGGGATGCTTTTGTTCCATTTACTAAATAAAGCCTATAATTTAAATTAAGAAATTTGATTTATATTATATTCTTCTGAAAACAACAATATATTTTAAGTAATTACTTCATTTTTTGGAACGGTAAATAATGATGGATACTTTACATTTGGGGAAGATACTATATTATGTTCTCTTCGATGTTTTATATTACCAACGTCACAACCAGGGACAAAACATTTATTACTCTTACTCATTTTTAAATATTAATATATAAAAACAAAAGTACAAAGATATATTCAAAAACTTGAAACTTCAAGTTTGTAATAACGTCAATGATAACTACTGATAAAAGTAGGACACCTATTGTAAACAACGCGCTCTACCGGGAGTATTATCGGTAGTAGATAAACCATACCCCTCTAGTATGATGGGAGGGTGTTAGTTTCTTCACCTTATAAATCCACTTTGATTTATAGTTTCCTTGGTCGTCTGAGATTGTGTGTGATAAAAGTTTTGGATTAAAATCACGAACTAAGATAGCATGGACAGGAAACGACACGGAAGACGGGTGGTAGTGGTGCGATAACATTTTGTGTACGGTAAAATTAGTAAGCGGGGGAATCTAAGCGATAACCTATCATGCGATTCTAGCGAACATATTATGCCATATACCACACATACGTAGCATGTAGTCATAGATAATAAAGATATGGACGGGCCATGCCTATACCTAATACATGAAGTGTTGTGAATCCGAAGAGAACGCTAGTTACCACAGTGGTTACTTATGGTTTTAATTGAATGGTTACTTGGTAATTGATAAATGATAATTTTTTCTATAAGTTATCTGGTATAAGGTAACTGATAAGAATTGTTGTTGACGTGATTACTGGCTACAACATATAACCACTGTTCTATACCGTACAGTAACCATATTGGTAACAAGCTCTCTCTTCGAGCACATTTGAACACAATAGCATGGCCCATCCATATATTTATTATCTATGCATGTAGTCTGCGTATGAATATGTTGTCAAAACCATAAACTAGACAGGGTTTTATTCGCATAGATTCCCCCACACTTGATATTTACCGTAACAATTTATCTGCACGTATTAATCCGTCGTTTCCAGTCCACACTATCTTGGTTCGTGATTAAAATATCGATTATATTGTGAATCATCGATAAAAAAAACCGTGAACATGTCTGTCATCATTTCCTTGATAATAGAATTTGATATTTTGTTTTTAATATATCATGTTTAATGTGTATTAAACATATACATAATGTTATGAATAATTATATACATAATGTTATGTTTTAATAATTTTTAGTTTTTATTTAAAGAGTATGTTCTAAATTGTATGATCGATGTTCTGGATTTCAAAAAAAGTATTTTAATAGAATCAAATCAAAGTATCCATGTATGTAGGATGGACCTAAAAAAAAAATGCAATGCATAGGTACGCAAATTATTTGTCAGAAAACAATAAGTATATTAATGTGTAAGTACACCGAATCAAATAATATAAATCAGAACGTCCTCGTCGGATGGAGCCGAGGAAATTATAATATAACTACATCAATTAATAATAATGTACACATACTTAAACACAAAAGAAACATAAAACATCGCGGAGCGTAGGTACATACGATACACGCGGAGAAACGACGACGACTGCCAGTCAACGGACACGGGACAACAATAATATACCGGTCGGCGCGGCGTTCGGTCACAATCAGCTGTCGGCTAGCTGATACTGATAGTGATAACATTTGATACGCAACTTATCACTACATGTAAGTTGATTGATCGGGGCAAAGTGGGTTATACTACCTGTCTGGGGCAAAGTGGGGATGTCCCCGCTTTGCCCCCATATAAAGGAATCTATTGATTTAAATTTAGATGATGCGTTTTTAGAATTATTATAGACATTATCAACGAAAGTTAAAACTAAAGTTAAAGTTTTAACTAAAAATTTCAGTTAAATTATATATATAACTATATATATATATATATTTTTAAATATTGTTTTGTTGTAAATAAATTAAAATTTATAGAATGTGAATGTATTTTATTTTATGTTCTCACTTTGCCCCGTACGTGGGCGACAAAGTGTGGTAAATATCTTCTTAAACTTCAAAAAACAAACATTTAAAATTTCATAAAAAATAATAAACCAATTACCATAACCGTCACGGGTATAGTATAGGTACCTGAATATTCAGATTATTCATATTTTGCATGAATGTTTTTGATTCTCTGATTATTAAGAAAGAAATTGTAGTTATAGAGCGTGAACGTATTTTAATACCGCTATAATGGGTGTGCATATCGTCCTTTTAAATGTTTTTGAAAAATAAATAGTAGGTTTACTGCAGTATACTAGTATAGAGTGAAAATTAGTTTCATTTTTTGCGGGATTGTCCCGTTTTTGAGGGTTGTGTCCCGTTGTCCCGAAAAACTTTAAATGGACGTTTTTTTATTCCGCTTTTGGAAATGGGGTTCCGTATTATCTTATTTTTTTGCATATTTACCGTTTTCTAAAAAAAAAAAAAAAAAAATTGGCAGAAAATTTACCAATGACCATTTTTTTAATTATCATTTTCAAACCATTTTATAAAAATGTTAGTAAAAATTTATTATGATATTCACTTTTTTTTTGTTGATGTCTCGTTTTTAATTTTCAAAATATGACCACCCTTACTAGCATTTAGCAAAATCACCTGATATATATATATAAATAATTATATTTTACAGCAAGTTATTTTTCACTATCACCAGATATATTATGAACTTTTAAACAACTTAAAGTGTAAAATAAAAGTTAGGTTAAAGTTACTTCAACTACACCAAATAGAAAAAGTTGTCAAAATACAGATGGTATTTTTGTTATTCAAAATTTGAAAGCAAAGATAAATCATTGTATTCAAAAGACGATTCTGAACAATGTTCGTTATAATATTATTAAAAAAAAAATAGACAACCCTAAAAACTTTATATTTTGTTATTTCGATATTTTCCCTATACACTTAGAAAATATTTTTGTTGTAAAAAATAGTTATTTTCTTTACGTTTTAGAAAATTATTTGAAAAACCTAAAAATTACTTCTTCAAAGGTACTATAACTATAAACTACGACCAATTTGCTATAAAAAATTCAATATTCCAAAACTCTGACTCGATTCTTAAAAAATGTTTACTCTACAGATATAAAATACGTAAGTAGAGATACTTTATATCCCCGTTGTGTCTGTCTATTTTATTGGTTCGTTTATGCCAACGTTATGTATTGTTTACAAACACTATAGTGTTCGAACTAAATTGTTTTGTACTATACCAAATCAAGAAGAATATTATCGAAACTACAAAAATATTATAACTCAATAACTCAGTACTTTAAATAATTAAATAGGATATACTTTATGAAAGCTGGACTATCTTTTACTGCATTTTCATTGTATACGTATATATTTTAATAACATAATTAATATTTACTAGGAAAAAAAAAAAAACAGTACTAATACGGATATTTATTGTATATCTCTTACTATATTTTATTGTTGGTATTTTTCTTATTTTAAATAAAATATTATTTCATAATATTTGTCCGATAGATAGCGTACTAATAACTAAATAAAAAATAAAGGTAAATGTTTTCATAAATGATTCTAAGCACACACACAATACCATATTTTAAAAGTATTATAGATCTTAATAATCGATTGTTTAATTATGTAAAGCACTTCTTTTGTTATTTTATATTATGTTGTCTTCTTGTATTTGTATTATTTATGTCTGTTACTGAGCCTAAACGTCGTGTATTATTAGATACCTACGGAATAAATGCATAATTGACAATATTATTGATGTACTTTTTTTTATTGTGTGTCTTACAAATATTATAACTTGTAATTTGTAGTATATAAATTATAATTATAATTTTGAATTAATGCCATTATTAAGCGATAAATGAACTAATATTAATAAAAAAATAATATAAAAATAAAGCGGAAAACTGTATATATTTAGTAAATAAATATAAAATGCATTGCCCGATATCGTTTACCTACCTAGAAAATATTACACATTTATTAAAGTATTTAGACACAAAGGGATTGCAGCATTGCGTGTTTTAAGCCACAATATCTTATATGACATATAATGCTCTGCTTTGTCGTTGTGTAAGTGTGTAAATGAACATAAGTGTGCATAATATGTTATCACGTTACACCGCATCTGCTTTATCTGACTAACAAATTATTATGATAATATAGGAATCTAACTACCTATAACATTCGGTGTTCTCATTACAACTCCATCAATTCTAATGATAGTGTAAATTTACTTATTACAAAATTTATACACGATATTATTATCTATGCGGTATTGTTATTGTTTCTGAAAATTGTATTATGTAAAAAGGCTTTTTATAACTAGGTATTTTTAAATAGATACCTATGCTTTACTTTAAAATTAAAAAAATACACTATAGCATAGATTATGATAATTCATGAAATCATTAAACTTGGTAGTAGGTCGATTTACTCTAATATTAATTGTCGTAATAGGAATACCGAAAGTAAATATCCTTTACTGTTAATTAGTGTTAGACAGAGAAAGCAAATGCCGGTGTAACATTCCCTTAAATATTCTCGTGATAAAAATAAATGCTTGATTTTGCAAACTTCCGACTGATATCTATTTTTATTCCGATAACTTTAATTCTAATTGAAAAATATGTTGGTGTACTATGACAGTAAGTCAAAGCAGGGACTGAAACTTTTGATTTTATCGGTACTGGTTCCGGTTCCAATTTTTAGTGAAAAAATTAAACGGTTCTGATTAGGTGCCGGTTAATTTAAAAAGAAAAAGTATGTGGTTCCGGTTCCACATACATTACGGTTCCGGTTTCGGTTCTCATCAGTTTCAAAAAAAAAAAAATATTAAATAGGTATCATATTTTGGTTGACGTAAAATATTCGAAGGTCTATAACGCATATAAATATAATATAACAGACGTAATAACAATACGATATAATAATAATGGATGGGCTTATTTGAGTTTTCGAGAAGTATTTCAACGAAAAAAGATAATCTCTTTTGTTGCATATTTGTGTTTTTTGAGGAAGGATTTCAACTTTTTACAATCGAATTTCACGTAATTTTACGTTTTTTCCCGGGCGTCAAAATTCCTAGTTCTACCTCTGGTTATGTAGTATTTACCTACCAATATGTAGGTACGGACTGAAAACATTGGCCGCTGCCAAACGATAGGTAGGCGTGTGATGTTTATCTCAAAGTTCAATATACTATATTAACGATAGTCGTAGGCTACATAAAAACCAAAATACCGTTTGGTATACATTAGAATTATTATGATAATAGATTGAATTACAAATAACAATAAAATAGCAGGACGATTAGCTATTATACCCATAGATCATTTTCTATGTGAAAATTATATTTTGGATCCGATAAGGAAGAACCTATATTATTTAACGGTTCCGGTTTAGTTCCGGTTCTTTGTTTAAAAAAATAAAAGTATCGGTTCGGTTCGGTTCCGGTTCCCAACAATACTAACGGTTCCGGTTCTTTTCGGTTCGGTTCCAGTCACTGAGTCCGAGTGACAACGTCCATAATTTTTCCCAACTACTATATTAATTAATTTATACCTGTTTCGTCAAACGTAAATTATTTTTCGCGTTTTCAATAGGTATACAGATTTAGAATTACCAAAAAATACAAAATAGGTACTTACTTATTGAATATTATTTAAAAAATATTTTCTGATTATCGCTAAGAAGTTGCGGAAATATTTTGAAGTATAGTACAAACATTTTTTTTTGAGTCAATAAGTTCACATTTGTAAAATATTTCCTTATAATATTTTCAAAACTTTTCTTTTAATATATTCCTTAACTTCTTTAATACTACTTTATTTTTATTTAATTTTCTTTAATATTTAAAAAAAAGATTTCCGTCAATTAAATTTCAAATATTAAAAAAAGAATCAATCTAACAGCTGAAACTGCACACCCTGATGGAGGGGAGTCATAGTATATGTTGACCACGATGGAGGTGTGTGAAAATCCACAACAAATTGTTACTTCAGAACTGGGTATCGATCTGCAGTTGATCTCATAACTCGAATCGTAAGTTTTCACTATTTTGCCACCTCAAATTCATGAATATGTTTTAAGTTTTACTCTTATTCTATAAACACTTATATAATGATAATATTTCTTATATATCATAACTTATTTTATACTACAAACAAACAAAATTGATTAATAGAGGACAGGCGTGATCAAAACTTTTCTATTTTTTGCCCATATTATGCTTTTCCGATGCAATTTATTAATATAATTATGTACAATTTTAATTGGAATGACTCCTTAATACTTAAATTCTGAGGAGATTAAAATGAGTTTTAAATATTTTTTGCAATCATTTTTTTAATTATTTTAAAATATTCCATTATTCATCATAAAATATTTACACAATATTTTTTCTGAAATATTTATTGTCATTATAAACAAAAATGTTGAAAATTTTATAATTTTCCAAGTGTTGTGTGGGCATGTAAAAAAAATATTATATTTTAGATAATACGTGAACAATTTTCATAACTGTCGTATGTAAAAAACAATTATTTCTAATTCCATCAGATTGACACGATGTTTACTCCGAAATTAATTTTTAAGACATATGTAGTACTACCTAACGTTTTAAACTTTATTATATTAGAGTAGGTACGCATTTCGACTTTTGATAGAATTCGAATCATTTATTTGAATAAAAAGCAGATAATTTTTTGTATAGATATATCGCTAATATGTGCATATATAATAAATTAAACTAATAGGTAATCATAAACGACTCACACAAGCTCAAAAGCATCTAGCAAAAGGAAAAAAAAAATTGCTATAAAGATGACTTGAGAATTTGAAAAACACTTTAAGTGAAATAAAAATATAACAATTTAAAAATATTTAAATACATTTTAATGTAATTTAAAAATATCCTGTTTTAGTGACACTATTATTGTTGTGTAATCACGATATTAATTTAAAAAAAATGTTTAGGCAAAACTGAGTAAATGGATTTTTAAAGTGATTTTAGAGTTAAAATACCTATTATCAAATGGATAAACGATATAATTTTAGAGTGAACCTCATTTGAAATAATTTTTAATTTATTACTTTAATAAAAGTTATTAGGCTTAAGAAAGTAAAAAAAAATAACTTTTTAAAACTACAATAACTTTTTTTTTTAATTAAAAAATTAAAAATTAAAATGAAATTTACTCCAAAATATTGTACTTTATTAATTTAAAATAGCTGTTTTTACTCTACAGTTACTTTAAAAACCCATATTTTATTTTATTTTACAATAAAATACCTATTATTAGTCGATAGATTATATTTTCGAGTGAAACTAACTTCTATTCTTTTTTAAATTTACTAATACAAAAAAAGTAATAAATTAAACATTTTTCAAAATTAGTAATTTACAAAAACCGAATCGAGGTTCACTCCAAAATATTCTCTTCTATATATTACAAAATAGGTGTTTAAAGAGGACGCCATATACATACAATTTTCAATGAGAACTCACATTTGTATTTCTCATTTTTATTAATTTACAAATATGTTAGAAATATGAAACAAAAAAAGAAGTTATCAAATATTTAAGTCTATATTTGACTGATTTTTAAATATGTGCATTATTACACGTTTTGTAAGTTGTTATAAACGTTACATTTTTTGAATTTTTAAATGATTTAAAAAAAATTAACATATCAAAGAATGGTTACATAGGACTCTAGATAATATTGTTAGCTATCATTTGTTTCATATTTCTACGATATTTCCAAGTTAATAAAAATGCGTAAGCGTGTTTTTTTTAAACAGATATCATGATTATACAACAATAAAAAAAATGGTATTGACACAAGACTATTTTTAATATATATATTTAAATATTTTTAAATAGTTGTATTCCCATTTTTCTAAAAATTTCATACAAATTTTCTATACAAAACCCAATGAAATTTGGTTGGTGACGTCCTCTTAGTTCTAAAATTCAAGAAATGGGTTTACAGTTTTGTGTAAACATGTTTTTACCGTTAAAAAGCGTCAGTGTAGTGTTACCATCCATTTCTAAGGGGTTTTGTATAGGCAATTTTAAAGATATTTTTTTGAATAATGAAAATTCAATCATTTAAAAGTTTTAAATTAAATTTTAAAAATAATCTAAAAATAGTCTCGTATCTGTACCATTGTTTATTGTTGTGTACTCAAGACATTTGTTGAAAAACTACTTGTGGCTTTCTGAACACAGTTTTGTCAAAAATTATCATAGAGAAATAATTACACTAAATCTAAGGTGAGAACTTATACTAATACTGAGCATTAGAGTTTTTGTTCGATACGTTTATTTAAACATCTACATTTCGGGATTCAGAAACGTAAAATGTCTAAGTTTTTTAATTAAAAAATTAATGTTGTGATTAAAAAAAAAAAAATTAAAAAATTATTTTAATCATAGTAATTATTCTCATACCTACATCACATACTGTTAAAAATTTGAATCTACGATCACTAGGAGAGAAGTTGTACTTAGCAAGCAAGAACAGGTTTTAGTGCCGTTACAATATCATTAATACATGACATTTGCGATTCTTCTTAAAATTAAAAATACAATATAATTCAAATTTACATTATTATATTTAATATAACACATTTTAATCAAATAATATATTTATGTGAATTGTATGTAATAATATTTAAAGCATAAAAGGAATATATCACTCATAGATTTTTCATAAAACATCCTTTTTTAGGATTTAGGAAAGGAATTTATTAAAGGATAGGGATTCGAGGATTTCTACAAGTTTTCCAAGTATTTAGTGTTTGTTTACTATTAAATTCGTTATTGTTCAATATTCTGTTTTAAATGCATACAATAAATGTTGTATTCATATTTATTAAATATTATATTTTATTATAATTATTCGCCCAAGTATAAACTGTATTATTGTGTATTTTGAATAAGATTTGTGTGTCATACATTTAATAATCCTTTTTCTTAAGTAGTATTATTCATAAAAGTTTATGATAATCGATTTTGTACTATAGTTTATGGTACTGGTACATATGAAATTTAATGTGTGCTAAGTGCTTATATTATGCTCTATCGATCGTGTAATAGCATGAACTTTTAAATATATTGTTGAAGTTTGTGAAGAATTTATGTTTGTTTTATGATAATGCAGTATTGTAGTTACGGTTGAGTAAAAATTTTAAAGTGAAGGAATAAAAAATACAATTTTATAAAAATATGTAACATTCAAATTTTAAACAAAAAGTTTACAATTTTATATAGAATAAAACAGTTTATATGTCTGTGTTAGATGTATGTATTTCCCATTAGGAAAAATGGACGGTTTTTAAAATTTTTTTTTTTTTACGTTTTTAGCTTTTAACAACAGTATTATATTATTTCAAACGTTTAGAATAACTTTATGTCAACTTCTGTCAAAAATAGTGAATAAAATATTATGCAATTTGTATTTGATATCCTTGATGATTTAATAAGTACTAAAAAAATGTTCTTTTTATAACAATAATATTTATTATGAGCTAGATATATACATTTTTGTGTGTGGATGCCGGATGGTAGATATATATACATTGTTTAAAAGCGTGTGTAAATTTAATTAAAATATTTTTTGAACCTTGTATGGGGTACCTGTTAATGAACAACTTTACTTTAAAAGAGTGGTTTTTCATGCAGTTTTGCAGTTTCAAAATATGATGTAATATTTTAATATGCACATCACATATATATGAGATAGGTACGTCGTATGTATTTTCTATTTTGATACGAACATTAGAAATAATATCGTGTAAGTTTTTTGTCCAGTAGAATAGGAGAAAATCGACCATTACAAAGTGGTTGACGTATATACACGCCTGAATATGATTTCAATTTCAAAAGTTCGTACATGGGGTTAGTTATAGGTACATTGTACGTATATGCACTATGTGAAGTATACAGGATAATAAAATGTGGCCATTATCCAACAAGTTCGCAAAATCTTATATAAATGATTGGTAATTGAAACCGTTTGTGTCCTCCTAAAATGTTAACACCAAAAAATGGGGTTATGAATAGACACGCGATTCCATACAGAAAACGATTCGAATATTCTATCGTCGCGTGCGTATTGAATTCGTTTCAACTTAAATATATTAAACAATATATATATATATTTTTAATTTATTCTGTCCGATCTGTATTTAATATATTTTGTATTGGAGTATCGGACCAACACCATAATACTAGTTCATAAATAATGGAAAATAAAAAAAAAAAACAATGAACGGAAACGAATAAATCGAATAAAATTTAAAACATACATAAAAAATGAATTAAAAAAATATTATTGAAATTTCATAAATTTTTCATGTATGACAGTGTATAAAATTTATTTTTTGCTTTCAAAAAGTAACGCAATTGTGCAGACATTTGTGCGGTAAAATTATTGCTAAGTGCTCTTTCGAGTTGTATACTTTATACCTATATTACTTATATGATTTTCTATAGTATCCCCTCAGTGCTGCAGAAGACGATTGGGAAATTTAGAGAAACGTTTGGAGAATGTTCAGGAAAATTAAAAACTGAAATAGAGATAATACGTCGTTACGACATACACAAATGGTACTTTAATACTATTCGGACATTCTTATTAGTAGATATGTGTGCAGTCCCCCCTCCCTATCATCCAAATCACATCGGACCAAATTGTAAGTTAAGGTCTTTATTTACAAGTATTTGTAAGTTTACTCCTGCAATTTGGAAGTTAATCGTTTCATAGAAAAAATGATTCTACATTTTTTGTGTTAGAAATTATATCGTATGAATCGAATTACTTACAATGCTTCATTTGTAAGTAATTGTAACTTGTAAGTTGATTTTTGAAATTTGTAACTTATCTTTCACTTCTCTCACGTATTTCGAAAAATGACACTCAGCCTTCCCATATCGTCCGAATCAGTTATTATAGTAGGTATAAATAATCGTTTGCCTTTATGTTTGTTTTTCAAAATATCATATTATAGAAACGTTTAATAACATTTAAAAATTAAGATTAAAATAATTCTATGATTCTTAGTAATTATATTATTATTTTGGATTAAAAATCAAACCTCTTTCTCTGATGATAGTATATGAGTATTAGATGATACATTGGCACTTATATTATTACTTTATAAGTATCTAGTAAAACCAGTAATTTCAAAAAGTTCTTTGATAATTCATCAACTATTGATTTTATGCAACTCCCGATGTGATATTTCTGAACCCATTCCTGTCTTATTGAGTTCGGTACCTTAAACGTCTTTATTATGGTACGTAAAATAATTCAAAATAACACGTCTAAAAATGTCTGGATTTCTCAAATATTTTTTATTTAATGTTTTTTAATGGTCATCTTATTCAATCAATTTTCTTTAACTGTATTTTAATATTATAATAAAAATAAATATTACGTTAAAATATTTAATATTAAATAAAATTTAGTTATAGTATTATATAATTAGGTAATTAGTTAATGATTTATTGAACTACGATAGTATATATAATATTTAGTTTTTAATTTTTATTTTTTTTAATAAACTTGATTTTAAGGACTATTAAGAGAAAAAAACATATAATAAATAAATTATATATCAGTTATATACATACTGTCTAGAATTCCGCACACCCGAAAAAAAAACTGATATGACGCCCCTGTAATACAGCCATTTACTTTTGATAAACTTAAACATCTATCTTGTAATAATAAAAATAAATCAGCTAATTATATAAATTACATATATATTATATATTATTATTATGTATATATATATATACACTTCTAATTGAGCTACAAAGCCAATTTTAAACTTGTACTAATAATAATTATTAATAAATATAATAAATTAATTATTAATAAATAAAGCAACTTTCCTTTTATTCAACCATTTTAACAATTGACACAATATAAAATCAAAATATTTTTTAATTAAAAGGAACTAGTCATTTAAAAGTTGATATAACTAAAAATAAGTAAAGAAGACGTGATACCTAATCTAGTGTAAAACCGTGTCTACGCAGGATGACGATAATTAATTTTACAGTGGTTTAAGAATAAAAACACTTATTACATAATCGAAGTTTAATAACATTTTGGACGGAATTTCATATCATATATATTTTTTTTTTTTTTTTTTTTTTATCAAATATTGCCTATAATAAAATTTGCAGCTATTTAAAAAAAAACATATTAAAAAAATGATTTTTGAATGTTAGATTGCATGCTAAATATTTAGTTAATTGAATAGCTAGATTGGCTGTGTAATCTTGCCATACGCTTATAGCATGTAATAGTTGTTACTTTGTAGTTAGTTTATTTAATTTATCTAGTTTATTTTAGTTATTTATTTATATTTATCTGTTATCACTTTTATTTTATTTTATT
>JAIPRL010011962.1:0-12691 GCA_025469235.1 Pemphigus obesinymphae
AAAACATATTTAATTTAAGTTGTACGAAATATTTACCTAAAATATAATTTTTTAACACAACATTTTTTTTTCTACCTCCCTAAAACGGAAAACTCTTTATAACGGAAAAAAATATTGGTCCCAAGCGATTCCGTTATAGAGAGGTTTTACTGTATTTGATGCCGCATTTTTGTATGTAATTTTATGTAAATGTAATAATAAATGTAACTAGATTAAGTGTAACACCTGCCGGGTGTAACTCCTTGTAAGTGCAATTCCTTTGATATGTGACTATTTGTAAGTTTTGTATTTGTAACACTTTTGATTGTGGAACCTTGAATTTGAAACTCCGATTGAGTGTAACACCTTGTAAGTTTAACTTTTATTGAGTACAACACCTCATTAGTAGAATTACTTTTGCAATTTGTATACATCGGTTTATGTATTTTATCAGAAATAATATTATTAATTAATTAATTTTAAAAATATTACGGTGAACACTGGCGTTCACTTTCTAGAAAATAGTCGGTCACTCCTAAAGTGTTTCCGATGAAAAGATTGACAAAATAAGTAATCCGGAAATCGATCTAACTTACAATTCTCGGATTTTTATAAGAAGTCGAACATCGCTACGCTCCGTTCCTGCCTGAGTGTCACAATTTTACTCAACCTCAATATAAATTTGATAAAAAATTTTAAGAAATATTGACTGTCAAATATAACGTGGGTATAAAATAAAAAGTATAATATAATAGGTACCTACTCCGCACATACAAGAAGTCGCTCGGACTTCGAAAATCTTCGATGTTCGAAAGTCTGATTAAACATCGTATATATTATAAAATTTTGCCGAATGTATCAAAACAAATTTAATTCAAATTGAGAAAAATACTACGAAAGTCCTTCGATTTTAAATTCCTTACTATGAGATATAAAAACTATAATATAGGTACCTACCTTTTCTATGAATCAGCAGGACAGGTTTAAATACTTAATACGGACTCGTCACAGAGTATTATACAATGCATGATTTAATTAAATAAAATAGGTAAGTAGCTACACAATTTAATTCAAACAAACGAAACAAATATGATAAAAAAATATATTACAATTTCGGATATCGAATAAAAAAAGGTCACAAAAAAAAGATAGGCAAAGTTGAATTCAAACCGGCGTCTACGTATTGAAAGTTTATTCCCGCTTCCACTAAGCTACAGAATCGATGAAAAAATGTTCGAGTTTCTCGTATTTAAACTATTCAGATAACACGAATTTACTCAAAAGTAACCTTAATACAAAATAATAATGAAAAACGAAGACAAAAAAACTTGGAAAAAATTCAAAAAAAGATCGCATGAAGTCGCTGCCCGAGCTCTTGTTTGTCAAAACAATGGCGGCGGCGCTGGATACCGTATATATTTATACCTGCCTAACGGGGGGGAATGGGAATTGAACATGAGACCCTATGTATCTAAACACTAATTCTTATCGAACGACCCGACTACGCGATATGACTAACCATATGAAATGCGAGCCTAATAAATACTATAAAAAACACGGGTGGCTCGACATCGTAACAATACGGGGGCGATAATATAACGATGCGGGAGAACATTGGGCGATAACGAATGACAAGCCGGGAAACGGGTTTGTTTTCAGATGTCAAAAGCTTGGAGAAAGACTGAAAACGCAGAGGAACGAAAGGCGTAAAAATTTTATAACGACCGGAAAAGAGTTTGAAAATGGCAACGGTAAAGAAACACACGTCAAGCGTTAGCTAAAACGGTCCGAGAAATTAAATTAATTCTATAAGAGATTTTTAAAAACCTCAGTTAAAAAAAACGGGTAAAAAAAGTTAGCATTTTATATATAAGGCTAGACTTCGCTTCTCGTTGGGGGATAGCCCCCAAACCCCCAAAACAGCTTGGGAAGCATTGTTCGCCTTCGGCGTCCAATTATAAAGCACTTCGGAAGCAATTTACAATCAAATAGAAAATCAACAATTTATGGTTTATATATTATTTGGTATAATATTTATGTATTTCTGTATTTCAGATTTTGTGCAGTATATAGAACGAAAATGGAATAAATCGTAATATCATTTTTTATGGAAATTAATTTGAGCGTATATAACTAATTGCATATGCACCTGTAATTATTTTGCCATATACTATTTTTTGTTATTCAATTGAATTATACATCTCAATATATGAGTAGGTATATAAAAATATAAAACATAAAACAATTAATTTTAAGTCAAATAACGATATTATTGAATATTTTACAAACATTTTTATGTGTAAAATTTTTATTTCTCACAGATATTTTAATACACAAGTATTAAGTAGGTATAAGTGAATTTCAACTATTTTATAAAAAATTTATTTCTACATGTTATAGTAATATGTATTAAAATTGATTTATTATTTATTTAGATTTTAATTTGTATAGTTTTTTGTTATCTGTTACAAGTATGAAATGTTATTATTGAAAAGTATGGGTAAGAGTGATATTTACAAACGAAATATATCGTTACATCTGTTCTATAGATATAGATATACTATTGAATTAATTAAAAAAACGTTATTTCTAAATTACAATGATTGTTTTCTTATTACTAGCAATATTAGAAATTACAACCAATGAGTAGGTATATAAGATAAACAATGTTTATATAATTTATAGGTATTATAAAAATTGAATTGTATTAGTCAGAGTTCAGTACTATCACATAGTATTTTTTGTCATTTAGTGAAATAATATATAACCATGACAATGAAACGTGATACAACCAAAGAGTTTAAAAAAGAACGAATATTATATTGTATAGGTACATACTACATATAACATAGCATTCATAATGATAAAAATATTGTCAATATAATATTAGGTATCAGGTATGTAAATATTTATTCTGTATAGGTATTCATTCCAGATAGATACCTACTATACATTTTGAAGTTAATTTCTGCAGTTTCACCAAACATTTATATAGACAGATATGTAGTTTTAAATACTCAGACTTAAACAAAGAAAATGGATAAAATACTAATTTAATTTATGCCGGTTAATTATAACCCTAAAACATTAGTGAAAGGTTTGTTTTTTTCTATGGAACTTAGTTGAAAACTTACTCTAATCGGGACCTTAATTTCGTTTCAAATAAAATCAGAGCTGAAAGACTCTAAGGCCCTTGCAAACCGGTCAGTTTTAAGGAGTTATGTATAGAAATTTTTATTAAATTTTAAGAAAAATTAAAATCCAACAATTAAAAAATATCTAAATACATTTAAAAAGTAATTTTAAAATAGTGCTATGTCAATAACGTTTTTTTACTGTTGCGTAATAATAAATAATTTTTTTAAAAACCAAAAAGCCCGACATAATTAAGGGTATTTACAATATTCAATTTTAATTCTGAAAATACATTAAGGTTCTGTAGGTTCATTACATACACAGAGAATGATGGGAGTATTTTTTTTTTCATATTATACTTTCATAAAACAAAAGTTTTAAAATTAATAATGTACAATAATAAAATCGCTTTTTTTATGATTTTCAACAAAAATATAAAATTTCTGTTTCCAATATTCTTTATTAAAGAACCTACAGAATCTTAATATGTTTTCATATTTGAAATTGAAAAATGCTAATTAACCTTAATTTTATCAGGCTGTTAGGTCTAAATCAATGAAATATAATATATCGCTTTCAAACGCCATAAGGTCCTTAAGTAGTTATTGAAAATGTTATGACATCAACAATATACCTGATATAGTATATTGTAATGAATAGCAAAATTAAGACAAGTTAAGTTAAGTCTCTATGGTTATTATTTCCTATATCACAACATAACAACAAAATTGATTTCGTAGAACACGAGTTGGTTTTCGTGCAATTTTTTCGTATTTTTAGAAATTTCCTTTAGCAAATCGAATATGAGATCTTAAAGTAGGTACCGAATAAATAAAATATTCTCAATACACAAAAACTCTAAATATCTATCCGAAAAAATATGTATACACATACAAAAATAAAAACAAACACGTCATCGTTTTACAAAATCAATACATTTCTATCGCTTCGTTCATAATCTAAAAATAATAACATTCGAGTATAATATAAGACACAGATATTATATTTTGTATACGTAAATAACACCGTTTGTTAATTCAAAATTCACGTAGAAGTTTATGTTCACAATTTGTTTACAATTTTGAATTTAATATAAAATGATAAAAATACATTCCATTGCCTTTCAAAAGGTTTGTTTATAAAGCTGTATGTAATGCGTTTCCTCCTGTTTTTGAGCGGATATATCTATGCATCCACACACGGTATACAAAAACACGTAAATAAAAATATTATCTCTATTGTTGTTTCGGCAAAAAAAAAAACACCAAACTACATCCCTTTTTGTACACGAAATCATTATAAAATACACGTAGTCGTAGTAGTCGTACGAACAATCTCAATGCATATAATATACACAACGTTTACTACAGCGTATACGTACATATTATATAGATCATATTGGATTTTATTTCCTGAACATTTACACTTTTATATAATATGGAAACAAAAACGTGTAAACAATATTCGCACAAACGATGTGTTTATTTATATGAACTACGTATATAATACGCCTGAACAAATTATTATTTGTATATTAATATGTCATTCGATCACAAAGAAAAACTACTATTATGAATGCAAAACTTACATAATATATAGGTAATTTTCTAAAAATGAAAGGAAAATTACTAAATAAAATTGGTTAAATAATACTTAAAACGTAGGAAAATATGATTAATACAAAACGATACAAAGGGAGGCAAGCAATGTCATAAGATATTTATTTAAATTTATTGACGACTGACGGCAATTACAAGTACTTACTTAATACATACACTAAAATATATAAACACTAACAATTGAATAATGATATATGAAAATATATACAACAATGATTAAAATAAGAAAGACTAAAACTGACATGATAAAGAGGCATTATTGATATTATTTGATGAATAAAATGGTTATGATCATTGCAAAAAGAATAACAAGGAACAAGAACAGAAGCATGGCTTCAGAAGAAATAGAAAGGAACAAGGAAGTTAATGCTGGTGAGGAGGTCTGGTGCATCTAGAGAACCATCAAGAATATAGGAAAGGAATTGGATGTCCGCTTCATAACGACGAGAAAAAAAGGATGGAATACTTAACGTGCTTTATATGGGGGAATAATCATGACAAGGGTGCTAAATTTTGAGAACATTATATGTTATGTGAGAAAGGAATCGATTTTGACCCGTTCCAGCCCTAATTAGTCCTTAGCCAAATAAGGATGCCAAACTACTACACCGTATTCAAGTATTGAGCAAACTTAATCAAAATAAAGAGTTTGGGGGGCAGACAGGAAAACTAAATATCTTTGTATTACGCGTAATAAAGCCAAGAACTTTTAGCGCTTCTCTAATTGTAATATTTATATGGTGGTCAAAGTTCAAGGTGGGAGTAAAGTGGAAACCCGGATCTTTAAATAGAAAAACATATTACAAAAGAGTATCTCTTCTACCTCTTCTCGTCTTGTAGACTGTTTATCGTTTTTAAACTTATTCCACCTTAATAAACTGCTTAATATCCATATGAGTTTCCTCGAACTCGTCTTTTCTGATTCTAATTTTCCATTTGTCAGTATCTGTCATGCTGTTTCTCCGCTTATTTTCCCTGTTTAGTACCACCCCCTCCTCCTTCCCTATTTTATTCAGTCTGGTTGCTAATCTCAACCTGCACCTTTATTTCGTAACTTTAAATCTGGACACTATGATTGCATGTATCAGTCTTAAGTTTCTTTAATTGGTTAAGTACTCTCTCGCTCTATTATATTGCTATACTATTTAATGACGTTTTCCTTAGCGCCTATCAATAAATTCGTTCCTATAAAGTTATTTTATGCTCTAAAATTTTCCCGTTTGGTTTCTTGTAATCTCAAGAACTTAATATTTAAAAAAAAAAACGTGTAACAAAATAAGGGGAAAAAAAAGTGTACAAGCTGGTTAAGGAAAGATAAAAACAATCCAAAGATTGTATGGTGTATAAAATATGATGATAGGAGGGTGTTCTTTGGTTAGGAAGGTGATAATTATATGGATTTTAAAAGTAAAACTTATGAGTCACAGTATGAAAATTTTGGGTAAAGGTAATAGATAAAAGTGTAAAGAGTGGAGATTTGTTAGAAGAAATAAGTTTGGGTTTATGCTTGGAAGGTCAATAATAGATCCAATATTTTGAATTAGACAGTTTGTTGAGAAGTACAAAAAAAATAAGAAGATTTTGTGTCTGGTATTTATTGATGTAGAGAAGGCGTGATATATATATTATGAATGAATCTCCTATACAATTCTTCATACGTGTCTAAGACACGGTGTCTTTATTGTAACCTAGCGGCTAATCTTACATTCATTTCCTACAATCTTGCCCTATCTAGTCAAATTGAATAATCAAATACATTGAACTATCATCCCGAGCTAATTTCAAAGTTATAATTTCACAAACCTTGTTTAAAACATTTTCAAATTGCTTATTAATCTATACAGGCTATAATAATATATAGAGTATAGAATATATGGAGAGGCCATTACGCGTACTAGCATATACTTTAATGTAAATCAACTAGAATTCAGTGGAAACCGCTCTGCAATCTTCAGTTTAAAACAAAAACACTAGATGGCAGAGTGTTATAACATGATAGGATACACGAAACCAATAGAGATTAAACATATATTTATTATTTTCACAATTAATTTAAATATTGTACACTGTACAGTCATCTTTCATTAATATATTGATATCATTCCATTGCCCCCCCTTTTAAAATGGTCACAAGTTTAACAATTTAACGCCCTTGTAGTTCAAACGCCACTCCCTCTTTAAAGTCCAGCCCCGGGGCAATTTCCCTTAAATACGGCCCTGCATATACGATTTTAAGCTGAATGTCGTGATATTACGAAATTATAACGAGCGTCACAATATGTTTTTCGAGTATGTTATGATATATAACAAAATTAAAATCTAAATACAGTAGGTAGTAAATTATTAGTGTTAGGTTCACACTGTATGTCAACCTTTAGCATTTCAAATATTCCTTAATATGGCCACCCCTATAGTCTATACCAATAAAAAAAAGTCTTTTTTATTATTCACCTAATACCCATCGACTACAATTAATTAATTTCATGTATTTCTGTTAAATGTTTTAATAGATTAAAAGTGGAAAGTTTCTAACATTTTTTAATACAATTATATAACAAGGTGAGAAAATATATAAACTTGTGGCCAACATCATGTAATATAATGTAACATATTGTTATATTATTTTATGTCATGTATCTTATATATTCGTATTCCATATTATCACCAATATATAAAGTTATTATTAATATTGAAAATTATTAAAGTTGAAATGTAATAAATATAATACCCTTACGGCTTACACCCTAAAATAGTACAATTAATATTATAGGTAAACAATAATCGGATGAAAGAGCAAAAATAAATTTAATTCATATTCATTCAGAATTAAAATATTAATTATAAAATTGTAGTTCTTATATTGCTAAATAATATAAAAGGCGATTATTATTATTTTTTTTTTTTAAAAAAAAAGCTAGTTCCTGAAATCTTTATAAACCTTTTAAATTAAAAAAATAGTATATATTTTCCCCCCGTCCTTAAGAGTTTATATAACGTCGCTTACATCCTTTTGTCATTCGACCGTTAGGATAAAATAATATTATTTAATCGAAATCTCTGAAAATATCAATTAATTATTATTATACCATAATAGAGTAGTTGTAGGGTTTAAAAACGTGTAAAATATTTATATTATAAAAACCCTCTATTAATCGGCCGGTGGCATGTAAAATATTTGGTTATTTTCAGCGAAAAAGAGACAGAATTTTTCATTTTACTGTGTACATTACACGCGGTCATGTTTTGCACACATATATTTTACTGCAGCAACTTAACCTACCACCCAGAGCGTTTATTAATTTCGTTTTGTGCAGTATTATAATGTATTATTATTACATGATATTATATTATTATTATACAAAGGCGTATTATGTCGAATACGAAACCGTATACGAACAGATAAATTGTTCCCGTCTGCAGTTATCGGAGGCCAAACTGTATATTTACGTAGTTTATAAGTCAATTCTTTTAATATCATTGGATCATTATTATTCTTATACTTATTTGTACCACCGCCACGCTATATTTCGTAGGGCAACACAAGTCGGATAGACATAACACGAAAAGCCAAAATTTGGTACAGCAAAATCTGTAACGGAAAATTTTCGTTTTGAAAAATGAAAATGAAAATACTAAATTCCAAACGAGAAAAAATGAGTCGGAATAATGTTGGAACAAATTTAAATTTAAAAAAGTACATGTAATAATGTGAAACTATTGAAACTACATAAATTTAAATATCACAATTTGGAACGTAAACCATTTGAACAGATTTAATCTAAAAAATTTAAGATCTGAATTCCACGGTGTGGAGTTTATATGCTTTATGAGTTACGACTTATTCTTAAAATTCAAATGTGTTCCGATTTTCACCTTACCGTATTTCTTAAATTTCAATTTATTCCGACTTGTTTATTGCAACAAATTGTAATTTTCCATTCCAGATTTTGTGGTTTCACATTTTTCCATTCCAACTTATGCTATACGTACCTGTGTATTAAGAGGACGCTATACAAGTGATTTTTGGTACTATAAAACACGATTTCAAAGATTATAAATATTTATGATCAGAGTAAATTTAAAGGCAAATCCCTTATTATCGAAATTAAAGATAACAACATTTTCGAGTGCACCTCGGAGCTCTTTTTTGATAAATTAATTTCCAAAAGAGTTACAGTTATCGAAATATGTTAAAAAAAGGTTATTCACATTGTAAACAATATAGTTCCTGTCATATTTGGAATAATAAGAAAAAACTCCAAGATACACTCGGCAATATTGTTTTCTTTCATTTTAATAATAAGTGTTATTGATCTAAAATCAATCTGGAATCATTTATTTACAATCTAAGCAGTCGTATTTTTTTTAAACAAATATCGTGATTACATAAAAATAAGAAATGGTATTGGCACAAGTTTATTTTTAAATTACTTTGAAAATATATTGAAATATTTATAAATAACTGGATTTTCTTCTTGGAATTTCATAAAAAATTGCCTGCACAGAACCTCTTATCGTTGTGTATCGTCCTCTTAACGCAGATATACCTGCAGGTAATCACGTGCAAACAACCCGAAGGATAAATTCTAACAAACGTTGAAAAATGAAAAATATGATGAAACATATTTAGCAGGTAATATATGTGTACCATAATTAATGTGGCCGTATAAT
Source organism: Pemphigus obesinymphae (assembly GCA_025469235.1). Classification (NCBI taxonomy): domain Eukaryota; kingdom Metazoa; phylum Arthropoda; class Insecta; order Hemiptera; family Aphididae; genus Pemphigus; species Pemphigus obesinymphae. The sequence continues at coordinate 9,405 of JAIPRL010011962.1, forward strand.
TTTCATTTATCCGCCCTACCGAATTATATTGTAAAAATCATGTTTTGTGAAATTGAGAAACAAACCATTGCTTATAGGATATGACATTCAAAAATCAGAATACTTGAACCCTATACGGTTATATTTAATATACGCACTATGTAAAGCCTTATTAACTATAAATTATTTAGCTATAATAAATTATAATATAATATAACAGTTGATAATATTCAATATAATATAATCAAAATATTAACCGTGGGTGCCCAAATATATAATATATTATTTTTGTATATGATAATATTATAGTAACTACAAAATAACCCGTTGAAGGTAGTGATGCCCTAGTATTAGGATAATACTCCATTAAATAGTTGTGTGTCTACAAGTTAATAATCACTTCGATTATTCTGTTTATACCGTGTATTAAGTATTGATATATATAATATTATAATATATATCTATAATTCGATTTTTGGAATGTTGTAAAAATACATATTCTTGTTCAACTCGATGGTAAAAGAGTTACTATGTCCTTCCTGTACATAGTCATTTTTCGAATAATTTTATTATAAATTCAATTAAATTACGAGCACTTACTATGTACGGGCGTTATTATTAATTCAAATATTAAAAATCAATATTTTCTTAATATTACAAGTATTTTATCGTGTAAATATAAAAATTAGAAAAAGTATTATTATAAAATAATACAAAGTAAAAAAAAAATTATAACATGTATATTGCGTATATTTTGAAAGTAGGTTTTATAGATTACGTTAGACTAGACTATAAAATAAACCAAAATTATTTCAGCGATTTATATTTTCGAAGTGTTTTATTAGAGTGGGTTTTTACGATCCACTTTTGAAAATCAAATGAGAACACTCTAGTTTTTTTCAGACCACGCAAAGATATAGTAAGTGAAGTGGGAGATCAAGTAAAGTCGAAGTGAACTAGGACTAGGGTGACCAACTCCAAATAGTTGAGACGTTGGGACAGAAGACAAAGGAGGAGAAGATGATAATATATTATCTGCTTTCTAATTTGGCTACAGTTGATCATATTCTAAGGAGCTAGCACAGGCAAATTAACTTGATATGATTTGGCAACTTGGCAGTGTATGCGATTTTAAGAGCATACTATCTTCAATAGCTTTATATATTTCAATAAATCATATCTACTGCACTAGCCAGTATTACTTTGTAATTTATATACTTTCATAGTTGCAAACACAAGTCAATAACATTAAGAGAATATTAGCGTAAATTCAATTTTCAATGATAATCTCATGTTAGCATTTCTCATTTTTAACAATTATTTACAAAAATCTTAGAAATATGAAACGAAAAATAAATTATAGATAACAACATTATCTATTATCCTACGTAGTGTTATTTCGATATTTAAATTTTTTAAGTAGTATTTATTTTAAAGAATCAAAAAAGTTATTTTTAATATCCCATAAAACATGTTTAAATGCACATTTTACAAAATGGATTTATAGAACGCTAGATAATGTTGTTCTCTATCATTTATTTTTTGTTTCATCTTTCTACGATATTTTGAAGTTGTTATAGATGAGAAATACAAAAGTAATATTTTTAATCAAATTTTGTAAATTCATAAAAAACAACCACAATAAAAAATTATATAATAATGAGACAAATTTATTATTATTCATTTTTAAAATGCATATAATTTTTTTTTTTTGAAATGTTCTAAACATTGCTTATATAGAACCCCGTATAAATCGATTAATCTACCCTGTGAAGGGGGTTAGAATTCCTTCACGGTTACCTCATTCCTGTCGTAGAAGGCGAATAATTGAGGTTACATTAGGTTGACAGCCGGTGTAAAATTTGTCAAAAGTGTACGAGTGTAAAACAAAATGTAACGAATTGCCTGGGTTGAAATTTTATTTTAGAATTTGAAGCTTGGACCATGCCCTGTATTATACCGGGACCAGTGGCGTCAAAATGGTGTTTTAGTGCCAAATAGTGTCTCAATATAGTATTATTAATTTATTTTATTCCAATTGTAAAACTAAGATATATAATATTGGTGTTCAAAGAGTAACGAAGTACGATATGGAACTAAATGTGTCAAAATAGTGCCATGTTTAAAATTGAATGTAATCTAGACCGCGATCTAGAAATTTAAAGAGAAACTTATATTAATTATCATATTTTTATTTTATAAACTTGAGTTTTAGCAATAATCTGTTGTAATGTTATTTTCCAGAGGGGATATATCCCTCCCTTAACTCTCCCTAAAATACAATCATGGATATGGATATTAAGTAAAAGGAGAGGGGGTAGCTAAGACCACGAAAAGTTAAGTTCACATCTCCGCTAACGGTCTCGTCAAATTGAAGGTATACATAAATGTAATAGACAATAGTATATAAAAATATAATGAAATAGTCTAGTATAGTATATTATAATACAATAATAGGCACTGCGAAGGAAGGAAAAATTTTTTGAATCGCTACTGAGAATTCAAGAACTGATGTCAAAGTGTTATATGTTATACACTGCGGTATATAACATATTAAAAGTCACTTTTTTGGGTATTCTTCAGAGGGATCTATGTCCCTCCCCTACCCCTCAAATGTGCACCTAAGGATTAGGGGTAACCAAAACCGCGAGAAATTTGACCCATTTCCCCTCGAGTTAAGAGCAATCCAAAATTCGATTTTGGACTACCCAAAAAAAAATTACTTGGTATTTTATATACCTTTGTGTACAACACATTTTCCAATTGGTCCGATTTCATTCTAACTGTTATTGATACAACTGTGGCAATTCAAAAAATGTCCCCTCCTTTTTCGTGCTTTTAATCATATAAAATTACTCGAGCATTTATATACCTAAAATTCCGACTACGTTTGTGTTACTGATGTGTAGTTTAGTTGGTAAAGCGTATGTATAAACATTTTCAAGTAATCAATGTCGGTAATTTGAATTCAGTGGCTTGAATTAATTTGTTAAAAAATTTACAGAAAAAAAAACACATTCGTGGAAGATGGTAATAATAATAATAATAGGATAAAAAAGAAATACAGTGAAAATACAAGCCCCCCCCCCCAGTAAGTTTCTCAGAAGGATGGAAGCCTTTGATGATCTCTTTTTATATATTTTTTTTTTATTTGGAGTTTGTACCCTATACAGTGACAGTGAACCCTGTGGAGGGGGCTAAGAATACCTCCACGGTTTCCTCATGCCTGTCGTAGAAGTCGACTAATTGAGGTTGCGTCAGGTCGACAGCCGGCATAAAACTTGTCAAAAAGTATGAGAAGTCTTAAT
>JAIPRL010011963.1:0-12690 GCA_025469235.1 Pemphigus obesinymphae
AAGTACAAATACATCTCTAATCTGATACGTATATTATGTTGTCACGGGGTGATGTAAACCCCGTCGACCCTTGTATATATTTTGTTTTATGTTTTTGTGTTAATATTTTCATTTATGTTGGAGTTTTGCGACCGGTGGCTTTCTCCACGCCCAAATTAAAAGTTTACTAAGAAAAAAAAATAAAAATAAAACATTCCCCCTAATTAAAAATACACATCGAGTTTTATTTTTTATTCTTCCTATCCGATACCTATCCGCACCTAGATCATATTAGTCCCAAACTAGGACCCCAAATTCTATAGACTCCGGCCCATAGTATGGACCTCGGTCATAGGTTGGCGACCCTTTCCCTACCTAAACGGGTCCGTCATACGGTGCTTGGTTAAAATTCTACATTGAATTAGTCGGGACGTCGCAATACATTATACTTCTATCAATTATAGTTAAATTCTATCATGTCAAATTAGGATTAATAATTTTAGTAAGAACAATGTTTATAAATTAACAATAATATATTAAAATATGAAAGTATGTTTGTAATTTGTAGTGGCTAATAAGGCAAAAAATTTAAATAAAAATACTGTCAGTAGGGGTTGAAAGCATTTTTATAATCAGCAGATTTGGGTAAAATACTTTTTAAAAGTATTTCGAATAAATATTCCGAATACTTAAAAAAAAAAGTATTCAGAATATGTATTCAAATACCTTATGATAAGAGTATTTCCCAAGTATTTATAAATATATTATAATAAAATAATATTGATCAATAATACTTTTAAACCGTTTATTTCATTAATATATTTTATAAACTTAAACAAATAAAAAAAATAATAATAATAATAAACATTATACTTATATAATACAACTGCTTTAAGCCAATGGCCAAGTTGCCGCGGCTTAAATGATAATAATAATAATAATAAAAATATAATGTTGACAACATTATGATAGTAGGTACTATTTTATAATATTTAATACTGTATATTTATATATAAAAAAAAAAGTGAAAAATAAATAATGAATATATGAATACTTTATTAATGATTTATTACACTTTAACATAAATACATTTTTCAAATTTTTATCATTCGTCCTACCTCTTTTTTTTTTTTTTGATAAAAACAGCACCACCAATGCTGAATACGCGTTCAACAGCAGCACTGCTAGGAAGTGGTGTATTAAATTTAAAAAATACTTTTCTAACTGTGGCCATTTCATTCAATATATTTAAATTTTTTGTAGGACTTTTTGACAAAAAGTTGGTTATTTCTTGCTCTAAAGAAAGATCCAATTTTGATTTATTTTCAGATCAGTTAAAATAATTATTTGCATCATCACTTATATTACTATCAGATACTTCAGATTTAGGCAAATTTGACTGTTCAAACATCTCTAGACAAAATTTTTAAAAAATGATAATGCTTTATAATTTTATATATTTATAAATTAATTTTTTTATAATTTATCGATTTAGTATTTAATATATCAAAAGCCACATTAAATAACTCAATAAATTTTATTGTAGGACCTGCATTTTTAAATTCATCAAGTTTAAGAGTGTCTTTGCAAAATGTTAGGGCATCTGCCACTGATTGGCTCAGTAGTTGGGTCGCAAGTTTTACCTTCATTTTTTGTTTAAAATAAAAAATGCGATTTTTCCTTAATTTATTTGCTTCCTTTTCTTTTCCTTTTTGACATCCTTCCTTTTCTTGTAAATAGCACAAATGTTGAACATATTTAAAATTGATTTCATTATTTTGATAGTCTAGAAATACTTTCTTTTCTCCAAATGCATTTCTGACTAACTTTACCATATGAGCAGCATCAAAAATTGTTACAATTTTTGCATTATTATCATAGTCAAAAGAAGTATTTAAATTAGTAATATTAAAATTGCAACCTAGAAGCTGAGTGGCAGTTATATTAGTGGAACAGCCATCAAATATTAAACTCATAATATTAATACCAGTGGTAGATAATACTTGTAACGCATGACGAACAAGTCCTACATTTTGTGAACTGTTTAGAGTATGTGCTAAAAAGTAACCAATTGGCAGTTTCCAATTTTCGTTAATTGAAACTACTAAGAAAACTAGACATTCTTTGGCTACTTCTAAGCTATCACTATCCATTCCACTTCCCAGGTCTACTCTACCATAATATTTTCCCGTTTTTCCATCATATTCTAAATGTTGCCGTATAGCCATTTCATCCATTACTAGTGCAACGAAAATAGAATGAGATGAATTTTTCACTTTCAGTGCTTCACTAGTGAAACCTGGTTCAGCATTTACATGGCTATACCATTTGCTTAGAGTACGTGGATGGCCTAATATGGTTATTAATTGTTCCCTAACATATTCATATGCTTTCACAGAAAAAAAATGTAAAGATAGGGCAAATTGCTGAACAAAGGGGCTATATTTTTTTGTAACTGTTTTCCCTACATTTTTTTTTTTGACCAACTCGTTATCAGGTCTTGATTTTTACCAAATGATTCCAACAGTGTAACACTTGCTTCCTCGTTGATTAGATTTTGTGATTATAGGTCTTTTAAAATGGTTTTCATATTGGCAATTTTTTTAGTTTTCCGTCTTAATGATTGTTGAAGAGTTCTAATTTTTTTGTCTTTGAGAGTAACTTCTTGTGTTAATTGTCAAATTCCACGTTTTAAAAATATTCTACGTGGGATGTCTTCATTGGTGACTTCACTTACTGCTCAGAATAGAGATTCTTGTTTGTTCTAAATAATAAATTGTTTTAATAGGTAGCCTTTATTTCTTAAATTTATTTGGTTAGAAGAAACATACATACAACTAGGAATAGTGAGGACTAGGACAAAATAAATAATACCATATAGTTATAATTTAATAATTATATTTTATTAATTACTGATATAACTGAATAAAACACATAATATATATATATATCTAAAATAATTAAATATTTAATAAAATTATTAACTATGGTTGAGTGCAGTGACATAGTCATGGATGAGTCTAGGAGGAATGTTGTATCCAATATTATTTCTACTGACCCCACTGCTTTCTTATTTTTCATTTTTCTAATAGTGCTCCACACTTCCTCTTCCCTTATTAAATCCACTATACCTCAATTCCACTCAACTCAATCAATTGCATTTCTCTGAAATTCTTCATTTAATAATTCCTCAAAATATTCTTTCCATCTCTTTATCATTTTCTCAGGTTATATAATGCTCTTTTCTCTTCCTAAAATAAGTGTTCTCAATCAGTGGCGTCATTTCAGATTTTAGTAGGTGGGGGAAAAAGTTTGACCGGTCCTTTTACAAATAATAAATATTTAAAAACGTAAATAAGCAAAAAAAAAAAGGTCTTCGTATTCTTCGCGATGTAGGTATACCCTTACCAGTCCCCCTTACCGATAGGCTTTAAAAATCAATCGGGCCCGCAAAAATAATTAGTCGGTCCCACATAAATCTTAGGATGGGGCAAATGTCCCATCCCCCCATCCTGCCCCCCAAATTACGCCACTGTTCTCAATCGCTAATTCGTACGCTGCTGCAAATAAAATGTATGCAATATTATTAATTATTTATATTACCATGTTCTTTTTGACAGAATTATTCTCAATGGTATCCTGCAAGTCATCGCCGTCCAATGGAGTAACACCTTCCACTTCAATATTGGTGTTAGATATCTAAAACGTAAATAACCAAAATCATCAAACACACATCAGTATAACAATTATTATATAAATTAATGTAAGAATAATTATCTACCTTGACTAATGTTCTATTAAAATTATAAATATTTGCATCGTCATTGTCAACTTGTTCAATTGGATTAGTTTTCTCGACTATTTCGGGATAACACTCTTTTGCCTTCAAAATTAAAATAAAGTATAGTAAAAATGTAAAGCAAGTTATTTTATTATTAAAATACTTTTAGTTAGGTACCAATCTAAATGTATTATATACCTACACACTTACATTTTTTATTCTACCGACAGCGATTGAAGGACACGCATTACGCAGTAATACCCTCCGTGAGTCGTGTTTAATAAAAAATTATTCTTCGAAATGTAAAGAACATATTACATTTTTTTTTTTTGAGATTTCTCTTTCTGGATGAAATGAGTTTTCTCGAAAAATGTTTTCCCAATTAATACGAATATTTTCCTTGACAGGAAATCTGAAATAACCATTATTAAATATCCAAGCTTAAAAATATATCTATATAGCTTTAAAATCTTAATAATACCTGTGAAATGTTATATTAGCACTTTTCGAAGTACTATTTTGTGTTCTGCTGCAAACTATACAACTAGGCATTTTGATTTCAAAACTAGAACAAAATTATGAAAAAGGAGAAAGTCTTTAAAAAGACTGTTTTATAGAATAGCCAATAGGTAACTAATTAAAATTGAAATTGAAATTTGAAATCTTAAAGCAAAAACACACGAACAACAAAAACACAAAAAAAGTTTAATAGTAAATAATATGAGATAAACGATAAACGCATTTATCACTGATAACAGGCAAATCGTTATACAATATATTTTACGGTATTTTTGTTATCAAAAATGACAACACTGACATTTAGCCCCCTAGTATGCGTCAGAAAAATCGTATAGTAGAAATCACGGATTTTAATAAGATACTATGGACCGGTATCGCTTAGATGGAGGGTGTAGAGGAGAACGGGTCGCAAAAGTTTCATAAATGGAAATCTGGCATAGCTAATGCTCTCTAACGGTTTAATTTAGAGTTAAGATATAACTGCCGTGATATTATGTATTCAGTATGTAGCAAGGGGTGGCCATATAATTTCATTCGTGCAGCGAAAATGGGGTTTCTACAGTGTGACCACATAATATGTTATAAATTATTGTTTATACAATCGTATATATATATAGATATGTATAATTGTATATATAATTAAATTGTTTACAATATATTTTATCGTTACGTACCACAAACTGAGATAGTATATTATCTTAGTTCGTATTACGTACACAGATATATGTGATAATAATTGGTATTTAACCGTTTAACGTACAATATTTGTTTAAATTATTTTAAAACATTATTTTTTTGTACAGTAGATTTTGTAAAAGCAAGCGTATAGTGACATGCCTTAAATCGTTTGAATGTATTCATTAAGTTTTCTCCAAATAAGAAACTTCAGTGCTATCATTTTTTTCAACGGGTAATTTTAAAGAATCAAATTGAAAATATTATACTGTTTGGAGGACTGGTACTTATTGCATGTAGTTTTTTCACGTAAGTTATACGAATATATTAATACGTACCTTTACGAAAAATAAACAAAGTTATACTTGTATTATGCCTTTAAATAAGTATATGTATATGTTAAAATTACCCTTATTAACGTAGATAATACGTGTTATGTTTATTAGGGAAAGGCATTGGCGCACAGCATCTCAATCGTTCAAGCAATTTTAACAATTGAACCAAGTGTGATAGAGGAGCTGAAGACAATTTCAGAAGATGAATTTCAACAGGCTCTGGAGAAGATGAAAAACAATAAATATATACCTATAAATATTAGGTATATCTTCAGTGCGAACCAAATAGATGAATATAGTTTAGATAGAACCATAGTTGTTGAAATACGTATACACAAGAAAAAGTGTATTATTTTTGTGATTTTGGGTTTATAATATTTAGTATGAACAGTCACATAAGCTCAAGTTTATTTTAAAATAAATATATATTAATTCCATTATAAATACTCAAATATTTATTTATTTCATAAACAGTTTTACAAAATTACAAAAATTATAATTACAATAGGTAAATATATAATATAAAATACATATAAATAATAGGCATCTAATATAAAGTTATGTTTACTGACCTCTGAAAATGGTCATTTTATTATACCAGTTTCTTAAAGATATACTTTCCGAGCTTTTTTTACAAATATAATTTATCTTTAAATCAAAATATTTACAAATGATTACTTTAATTAAAAGAACAATATGATTTGATAGAACTCCATTATCAAAGTTATGAAAATTAATTGAATTAAAAATGTTAAAAATGGAAATATTATTTATAAAAAATGTTAGAGTTTTATTTTGAACGAGTAATTTATTTATAGGTTTATTATTATATTTTGTTTGAAATTCTCTTATTATTTTTTCTGTTTTGTACAGATAAAAATCACATCATCACTAGGATAGGTTAATCCACCATTATCCTTCATATCAATTAGAGACTTCAAAAAATCTTCCTTCACACCAAAAAGTGCACCTACACATACATCACATTTTATTTTACATGAAAGTTGATGAGATACAAATCCAGATATATAAATAATTATTTCAGTACAAAATTCGTTTAAGTTATTTAAATTAAAATAATCATGATCGCGAAGGTAATGTGTTTCTTGGTCTGTCTTTATTTCACTATACAAATGTACATTTGTTTGATTAATAATATTTTCTGGTTCTATAATATTTTTAACACTTGAGCAATTTAATATTTGAATTTGGTCTAGTGGAATACAATTACCTAAAGCTCCTTCTTTTATTTCACAGTGTATTAACAATCTTTTATAGGCAGCTTGAAATTGCCTAGGACTTGGATTGTTATTATAACCTCCATGAGCTCTTATTGAACCAAAAAATAATTCAAGATGATCTTGACTAAACTTATACAGGCATAAAAATTTAGATTTATTAGTTTTAATAAGATCATCATTTAATTTAAGAAGTGATTTGAAGCAAATTAAAAAACCCAAAAAACCTGTGTGTCTAATAGAATCTAAAACAAGTTCACCATCAGAAAATTTTAAATTTTGAACATAATTCACAAATTTAGCAATAAATGTATTAATTTCATCGGAATTACGATTACAAAAAGCCGCTTTTTTCTCATAACCATTGTGTTGTCTAGAATTTAGTATATCAAAAACATTGTTAAACATGTTTATAAATTCTATTGTTGCATTTCAATTTTCAAAATCTGGCAATTTTAAATTAGACTGGCAAAAGTCTAAAGCAGTAGCAACAGATCTACTTAATAATTGGGAGGCTAATTTTACCTTCATTTTTTGACGACAATAAAATACATGGTCTTTTTTAGTAATTTATTTGCTACATGAAAGCCTTCTTTTTCTTGGAGAAGTAAAAGTTTTTTAATGAAGTTAAAATCTATACACTCGTCTTTACTATTATATAAAATTTCCATGTCACCAAAAGTATTTCTCACTAATTTAATCATGTGTGCCGGATCTGGGAAAATTACTATTTCGTTTAAGTTATGACCAAAATGAGTTCTTAAATTTTCGAAATTAAGATCACACCCTAGATTTTTACACATGCTAAGATTTTCTGGACATCCGTCAAAAGTTAAACTAACAATAATTGTACCAGTTTCATTTAAAACATTTAAAACGTGTCTATCTAACTCAGCCTTTTGAGTGCTATTTAGACTTTTGCACAAAAAGTAACCAATAGGAAGCTTCCATGATTCATTAATACATACAACCATAAAAACCAGACATTCAGAAGCCTTTTCCATGTATACATTCTGTAGTGCATTACCATTATTAACATAGCCATGATATTTATATCCATCCCATTCTACTTTTGGTCTAATAGCCATCTCATCAATCATAAGAGCGCAATATACATGATGGTTATTATTTTTATTTTTAAGCGTAAGCACATCTAATGATTCTTGTGTAAAGCCGGGTTCTGCATTTATATGTGAATACCATTTTCCAAGCGTGCGTGGGTGCAGCAATACTGTATTGAATTTGTTGCGCACAAATACATATGCCTTTGCAGAATAAAAATTGAGCGTTAAAGCAAATTGGCAAAGCTGCAAACTATATTTTTTAGAAATGACTTTTCCACAGTTTTTTTTCACTAAATTAGTAATCAGATCTTTGTTTTTACCTATAAATAAGAGATTCTCTCAATAAAGGCTAGTATTCTTCTGTATAATATATAAATAGTAATAATAATATTAGGCTTTGAATATTAAATATTATTTTATATTTTATAACATTAAAATTATAATTTTTTTACAACACCAACCAGACAAAAATTAATTAAAAAGAAAACTATAAATAAATATATTTATTTATACAGTATATAAACGTTAATATTTAACTATTTCTGTGTAACTTGACAATATAATTTCAATAAAGTGATAAAATTATGTTTGTCTGGGACTTTTGAGCTTAGAAAAATAGTTTTTACATTAAAATTAGAGTTAAAACACCTATTAACAATTTTGAAAAGGAGAATTTTATTTATCAAAAAAGTTACAGCTGCTTAAAAAAAATAAAACTTAAAAACACTGTAACTTCTTTATTAACAATATTTTACTAAAATTATATGACATTTCCTAGAAAATATTTTGCTTTTCAAAATTGTTAATAGGTGTATTAACTCTAATTTTAATGTAGAAGCCACATTTATTATTTTGCATAGTGTAATATTGTTATGCCTATTTCCAATCAAATAGATGAAGGCAATAAATGCGGATATCACATTCTCTTAAGATAACTTACCGAAACTATGTAGAAGTATTTAAGTTTTGTCTTCGTGCAAAAGACATTTTTTATTTAGTACTCCAACTAATTGTTTTAATGAAATAATAATTTTCTTCTGGCGTCTTACTGTTGCTTTTAACAATTTTATTTTTTTAGACTTTATTAAATTTTTATTTGATAAATTAAATATAGCTCTTTTTAAATTACGTTTCCTTGGTGTATCGTCATCGACAGGCTTGCACATCTCATCATAAGATGTAGATGGCAGCTAAACAGTAAATAAATAATATATTAATAAACAATTATTAATATGTCATAAATATATAGCACTATGGTGATCTACCTTTGATGTGCTACTAGTTGCATCAAATTTACCAATGGGCTCATCATTTATCTATTAATTTCAAATTTTAAAAACAATCAACAAAAGTATTTTCATTAAAATATTTAATTTATATGTTTACCTCATTTAATGGTAAAAAGTCTAATGTAAAAGAATCACTCAAAATTGATGTTTTTTGTAGGAACTACAATTTCAGGATATAAACTTTTTGCCTAAATATTTTAAAATAAAAGTTTTTAAATAACTTGTTTTACTAACAAAAGAATAATTTATAAATTATAACTATATTTATATACTATTATTATTATTTATACTAATTATTGATATATATATATATATGTGTGTGTGTGTGTGTGTGTGTGTATATTTGTATTTGTTGTGTTCTTATTTATATTATTCATTTTTCTTTAATTACTTACACATTTGACTCTTTTTATTTTAATTGAAGGTACAGCAGTTGGTTTAAGGTGAACGGTTTTAGGGTATCTTATAAAGCAGTCTTCTGTAAAATGTGTCGAGCATATAACTGTTTTGTTTTTGTAGTGGGTGAAATGCTTGTACAAGATTTGTTAATAAAATCCAGCCATTGATTTTTCATTACTTCATTGTTAGGTAATCTAAAATTATAAAATTGATTTCAAATGCAATACATTCATCATCAGTATCCTATATTCTTATTCAACAGCAAAGTGTATTTTACTCCTACTGATTACATTATTATTATTAATTATACTGTATTGTGTTATATTGGACTCCCAATTTTCAATTAAATAAAAGTGTTTTAATAATATGATTGGATTATCAAAAATGGTAGATATATTTACTTATGAAATGTAATTCCATTATTATATTTTTTGAGTTTTTGAGATCTTGAACATACATAACAACTTACCATGATGAATTATTTAATTTATTTAATAGAAAATTTAATTTTAAAATTACAAAATATATTCAAATCATGTATTTTACGCGGGAAAACAAGATCATATCATATCAGATTATCTTTGATTTAACTGCCATCTAGTGGTATTGAAAATTGTTAATGGGGTTTAATGGCGTCGAATATTGATGCATTTCATTGTACAGACATACATGCATAATGCCATCTCTATAGTTTTATTACTCTATGGTATGTAGTGATTTGTTGCAATCACAAAACATCATAAATATGTTTTTAAATTGTATGTATTTATGTATATAATTAAGTTGGCATAATTAATATACATATACTTAAAATGAAATAATTTTAAAAACGAATAATTATAATCACGGACTAATAGCGTTTTCCATATATCTACACTCGTGTACACTTTTTGTGTGATAATGAATATTATCAACTAGTATCAACCATAGATGAGTTCAGTTGATAATACAAATTCCATATGAAAGTACGGTGTATTCATTATCTACACGAGTGCAGACAAATTACACCGTCAATTTCGGTGGTGTCAAATTATCATTTATTTTGATAAGTATTTTTCGTGATAAGATAATACCTTAATCCATAATTGTATTATTTATATACAATTTTGTAAAATTTAAATAAAATTGATAATGCATTGCTGCTTTTGTTATTGCTCGCGTGTAGTGTGATACAGTTTACACTAGTGTAGTGTAACAAATACAATAGATGGAAAACGCTATAAGATACTAACTAGTCTCGTGATTATAATAATATAAATTTACGAGTAATGTAACTTTTGCTCATAGATGGCGAAAGTTTTGCTAGATTTTCCTACGCCCGCCATTAAGAAACATTTTGGTTCCGCTAATATATCTTTCGACACCAGTCCATAGTATCTTAGTCCGTGGTAGAAATATACGACATCTCTATATTACTCTATGCAACAACCGAGCAATTTTATTATTCTCGGAACTAATAATGATTTCAACAATCTCGTATACACTGGAGTAGGTATACTTCTCATACGCGCATGCATAAGTCTTATAGTAATAAACGATATAAAAATTATTATTTTCAATTTTGCGTTTGTGTAGACCAAAAAGCCTGGTGAAATTAAGGGTACTTTTGATGTTCCGATTTTAATTCTGAAAAAATATTAAGATTCTGTAAGCATTTACAAGAGAATGCTTTGAGTAAATTTTTCATATTTTATTTTGTTCTCATATGACAAAAGTTTTTGAAAATTAGTACATTTCGAAAAATTGAATACTCTTTTTAAAAATGTTTTAGTCAAAATATAAAAACATTTAAAATCAGAAAATCAGAAGTACCCTTAATTTTACCAGGCTCTTAGGTCTTAATCAATAAAATAATACATGGCTTTCAACCGCCTTAACAAGAAAAGGGATATTAATGTTTCAAGGCGGTACGTATAGGCAACTTTCAGTGTTTTTATGAAATATAAAGTTTCTCGGCGAACTATTGCATATACGAAAATTGTTTATAGAGGTAAAAATACTTCATGGGTACATTTCTATCGGAAATCTTAGGTTTTGTGTTGAAAATGCGAGAAAGTTGACAATTTAGTTAGTTAAAATACTTATTAGATGCCTTAAAATAGTATGATTACGCAACCAATTGTACATATAAGAATATAGAAATAATAATAACACAGAACTGTGATAATGATTTAAATTATGAAAACACGATTTTTTTTTTAATTTACACAGATTAATTTCAGTTCATTATTGAGAAATAATTATCATAATGGTATTTCTCTGTAATAATGTACATATTATATTCGTTGTTGTACAAAAATACTTCGCTGGTCATTGCCTAAAGCAGTCGCATAATTTTCAATACATTCGAGACTATTTTAAGGGTAGGTACCTAATTTCTATTTGAAGATAGGTACTGCTACCGAATACACACAAAAGGATCTAAATAATGCACTTGAACGGAAAGTAATGGCTTATCACCAAAGTTATACGCTTTAAAGCAGTTTGTAACATATTTCGAAAAAAATGTATACCAGATTATATTTGAAGCAGATATGTATGTGGTTTTTTTATTTAATGATATTTGGATAACAAATTAAAGTAGGTACCTACTTTATTTTATAGATGTGTATGTCTATCGCTGTTTCCAATGAGTGTGGAGATAATGAAAAAATTACAGTGGCACATTCAGTAAGTTTATCATCTATACAACTATATATACCATTATGTACTTATTACATATTTTATAATACATACATTTTCTCATTATTTTTTATTATAGTACCCTGGATATATTTTTTATTATTTAATGCTATACATTTAGAAGTGAAAATGGTACTTGGAGAATTAATACTTGAATCTTGGTTCCAAATTATGGAAGATGAAACTTACTAGTTATTAACGGAGAAATCTTTAAAGAGTCAATTGACAAATTAAAATGCAACATTAAGTGTACATATTCTTCAATACTTTTATACATATTGTATTTTTTTTAGCGACAAATTAATTCAAAGTATGTTAAAATTCGTGGCAAATTACAAGATCAAATCAAAAGCTTTCATTGATTAGATGGAGCATAACGTATCTAAGATTAAATGAATTACGTAGGGCACTACATAATTTTGTCATTTAGCATTAGTTTTTTACTACACATTTTTATGTAATTTGAAGTTCTAATATTAGATTTTTTAAGAAATGTACCTATTCTGTGTATTGAGTGTGTAGTGATAAATACATTTATTATAATAAATCACCAAATATTTTACATTACCAATGTATCCAGTAGCATGTTTACAGGGGGTTAGTTCCCCCCCCCCTTGAGCTTATTATATTATTTCTCATCACCTATACTTGTATTGTATTTTATTCTTCTTAAAATTTCTTCTAAAATGCATATTTTACGCTGCGTTTTCATATCAAATGTGTGGTTTT
>JAIPRL010011964.1:0-12689 GCA_025469235.1 Pemphigus obesinymphae
AAAACTATTTGTTTCTAAGAATTCATTATCATATAAATATGACACTTATAATGTTGTTTATGTATCATTACATTTTCAGAAATATTAAGTTAAAAATGAATGAGTTAAAAATAATTAATACAATTTTGTATCAACTAGCCCCACTCTCCCCTACATCGGAAAAGATTGCAATTATTTTTCACCGCGGTGTATACATATAGAACGCATTTTATTTCGATAACTTTTTTTTCACATTTCAAAGAAAACGTTTCGATTTCGAATTCTCCCAGGAAACAATTGTCTGGGCATATACTGCACACCACACTCTCCCAAATCGCTCGATCCGTGATAAATTTTAACGGTCCACCCGCTCTCTTCTTTATCTTACTGCGTCCCTGCGCCAATTGCCTACCAATAATTATGATGAAAACCAACCACATTAACTCGTTGTCTAATTCAATCCGATATAAGGACCCTCCCAACTAACCCGTATACCATACGGTTTTTGCGGTATACCGCGGTTCGACACGAAAATTTCCAAATTTAAAAATGTTTAATTCGTTATGCCTATATTTTTTGTACCGTGCGTATATATTATTTTTTAGTTGTAACGTTAATTGTAAATTGCCCAATAAGACGTTTTTATAATATATAAATTAATTAACTTAAATTCAATCCGCTCAAATTGGCTGTACCTGCATACATTCAGGGATTATACCGAGTAATATGCAACTGCATGCGTGCTCTCAAGGGGCGTGGGATGGGATAGTATAAGGAATAAGAAGTATACGTTCGATGAGATAATAGCGGACATCATTTAACTGGGGGGGTAGTATAGATAACCCGCGAAAAAACCGTGTTCAAAACATGCACTTAAAAATAGAATTCGTTCACGTTCACGTTTGATATACGTAAAAAATGAACTCGTTCGCACTCGCGTTCAAATATATTTAAAAAGAATATGTTCAAACTCACGTAGAGGTACCTACTTTAAAAAATAATTAACGCGTTCAACTGATCGTCAATTTTATTTAATTAACTATTATCAAAATATACATTTTTATATATATATATATATTTACCAAAAAATTACCAATTCATATGGAAACTATATTGTTTTAATTTTGTAGCGGACCCGAGGAAATTGGACTTTCGAGTACATATTATATTAAAATATAACCGGGCCGGTTTATAGCGAAATTGTATTTTATTTTCACAAAACATTGTATTATATATGTTCACAAAATATATGAACGTGAACACGTAAAAACGTTCCAAACACTGCAAAAAATACAAGATGACGTTACGTGTGCATACAAACAAACACGGTTGCGCATGCACAAAAATACAAGGCAATGCACATGCGCCAACTTAGACGAAATCGCGTCAAGCATACTTTATATTTCTTATACTGCAGGATATACAAATTTTATGTTTTATGAATCTAAAAGCGATATTCCACGCTCACCGTGTATACCTATCTGCCGTTCATACAAAATAACTCCCTGATTGATTGAACCACCCGGTAACTTTCGGTATCTACCGTGTCTACCGTTATATTATAAACATGGATACGACAAAATTCGACAACACTCAACTTTATCCGTGTGTGATTATTATGGTTCACGATCGAGTTATATGGTTACAGTTATCATCAGTTTTCGAATAGGCCAATTATTATGATTTGTATTACCTAAACCACAGTTTGCACACCACATTCTGTGATTAAACTATATTATATGGTTACTATAATATGTCTGTATGATAACGTGTAATTTAACAGCACACGGACACGGTCTGTACGCACCGCGGTAGTCACAGTTTTTATCATTTTTGTATTATTGATATTATAATACGAGTATGGTTGCATAGATAAGAAAGAAATGAATGACAGCTATATGTCATATTAATTGAAACTGAAGATAGACACAATATTAAACTAAATAATATCTGTTCACCTTATTTGATATTTTGACATTTCATTCAAACCCGTATTTACCCATACTTAAATATTTAATCAGACATATTTTTTATAGTCATTTATTGTCCGACATTTTCTTAAGATAAAGTATAAAAATTTAACTTCATTACGCAAAGTGTGTGAAGTTTACTCTCTGACCAAACGTTAACAACACTTTAAAATTGATTGTAACCTCATTATTTTAATTTTTTTAATTTTTAATTATTTCTAGTTTCACAATGAGATGTCGACTTAGCACAGTACCCCTCTATATTACACAAATCGTTTCAAACAAATTGTGTATATTTATTTTGATTTGTATCGATTTGTAATCAGTTTTTTTTTTTTTAGAATTTTTGACGTTATCATTACTGTACGTACTCCAAAGTGGGGATTAAGTTTGCCTTAGGACGACAATATCACTCGAAGATATGTGTATAAATATACATTTTGCTTACCGAATTTTTAACTGTTTGTAACCAACTTTTTGTAATCAGTAGTTGACCTAACCGTTTTTATATTAAGTTATGATTTATAAGTATTGAATATTCATGTAAGTTTATTGAAATTTCACATCCTTCTATATATTATTCATTAAGTTTTGATTACATAGGTTACACCTTTGAAATAATAACTTGGATAACTGTTAATAATTGAAGATAAGTTAAACGTATTCACTGGGGAAAATTACAAAATTTGTGGAGGAGTTTCTTTTTATTTTTCTGGATGTGTTGAATATTTTATGCACATTGCTGTACTATTATAGTATCATAATATTAGGTATATGGTTTATAATTGGCTTATTTTTATCTATTTTTATCAGTAAAAGCTGTATATTTAATATTTATATATTTTTTTGACATATTAATTTGAGTAAAAATATACTTTTGCATATTTATTCTAAATAGGTACGTTAAATGTTGAACTTGAAATAAAATAAATTGTAAAATAAAAGAAGTAGGTACGTCAAAGAGCCATATAGATCTCCTATATAATATAGTACTATATAAATATATATATATATATATATATATAGGTGTATTTTAATTTTCAATATTATTTTTTTCCGCTATATTTTATTCGTTATTTTTTCCGAATACTGCTAACTCATATCTACTAATAACAATTTATGTTGTTATTTTTCTCTTTTTTAAAATAACACATTTATTAAATTCAGTTATAATTTTAGATTTAACTGCCGACTAACTAAAAATGTACTTATACCTGATTTGACTACTAACTAGGTAAATTTTTTAATTTGAATGAATAAAAATATTAACTTAGTATTTCTTATAATATACAAACTGATCTTTTATACATTTATAAGAAGTTGATGTATTTTAAATTTCGTTTATTATTATACTGAATTTGTTATCCTATTCCAAATTTATCATGGGTTTAGAACCGAAATATTATTAGCAATTTAAAATTATCCAGGAAAGCATTTCTAAAGTATATTAAATACTTTGTGTCATGCGTCGATTTAAAATATTTAGAATTTATGCAAATCAATAATAGCTATTCATATTATGTTATAATATAGCAATAATGTCTGATTTTAAGAATGAGGTATAATAATAAGTAGGTAACTATTTATTTTAAAATAGATGATTTAAAACCATTTGTTTTTTTAGTTATTTCGGGTATCAGGATTTCTTATACAATTTGTATTACGAGATTACAAATTATAAAAAGTTGATTATGAATAGTTACAAATCAATAGGAGAATACAATACCATTCGTTTGAAGCAACGCGGGCAATTTGTAGGGATACGAAATATTTCCCCTCATATTTGTTTCGACTCTGAAACGATGAGGTTACAAATAGTTATCTACAAATTAAAATAATAAGGTTACAAAGAATTACGTGGGGAACGAACTTATTATAAAAAAAAAAAACTACCGTTACTAGGCTGAGTACGAAGCGGAATAATTTTTGTTTAAATATGCATTTCTTGGAGTGAACTTCATATAAACTTAAAACAAAAAAAGATCATTTGTATGAATTGCGAAAGTATAACCGGCTAGACGACATCGTTCGGCGCCACCGAAACCCTACATGAGATGTTGAATATAAAATGACGAAAATAAATGTAAAATTTTTTACAGTAATTACGGAAATGCCACGTACCCCTTTTCCCCGTCCCTCAATTGACACACATGGATTAAGTAAAAGTAGGTGGGTGGTCATTCATAGTAACGCTGCATGTGCTCTTTAAAAAAAAAACAAAAAAAAATGTCTTTGGGCCAATTAGAGGTCTGCAGATAGTCGTATTTCGTTATTGTATAATAGGTATTGGACGACGACCGCGTTATTGTTAAATAATAATTAACCAAAGCGATTGCGTCGTTCCTGCAGGACTGAAAAAAAAGACTGAACGGAAATTCTGTGCATTTAATCCATCCGAGTTTAGGGTTTCCTCGTTTCGCACGTCTGTCAACCGGGAAAATCGTATTATATAGATGCCAGAGGGAAACTTATGAAATCCAATACGCGTTGTTTAGAGGGAGTTCCCGCGGTCGTAATATATATAATATAATATATATATATATACGTATACGTATATCCATATCGAATTCGTTGGTAGAAGACAAAAAGGGCTAAGCGACCATTTCGGTACCTTAAATACCGGGATAATAATCGGGAAATAATCGGGAGCAAAAAATAAAATGTGCACTTACTCTGAAATATTACGACGTCTGGTTGTTATCAACATTAAGAGAGGACCATGATGATTTTCAGCTATAAAAACATGTTTACACAAATGTCCGCAAAAAACGGATTCTTTAAGGGATTTTCGAGTTAAAATACCTATCGGTGTAAAGACAAAATATAAAGACGACATTTTTCAGTGAATTTCACCTCATTTGATATTTTTAATTTATTACTTCAAAAAAAAAAAAAGAAGGGATTATTATAAAGCTTAATAAAATAAAAATTAATTAATTTTTTAAAACTACGATGACTTTATTTTTAGGTTCCCTCCGAATCATCGTCCTTAATTCATTTGATAATAGGTGTTTTTAATCTAAAACCATTTTAACACATTTGCGCAAATAATTTTTAATAAATATCGTTATTACGCAACAATAAAAAAGTAAATTACTTTTAAATTGTTGTATTTTTATATTTCTAAAAATGTCTTAAAAATTGCCTATACACAACCCCTTAAAAACCCGAGCGTGTAGCGTCCTCTTAATGTAATATTGTTTTATAACAAGTTATAATAACGATAATTTTATTTATAACAAATATAATACGAATACGTATACATCGACGTCATATTATGCTATTAGTTATCCAATTTTAATGGCTATAAAACGCACATTTAATCTTGTATTAAATTTTTAGGTCTTCAAACCCAAAATTATCTCTTTCATTCAAGGCTTAAAAACCTCAAAATCTATAATTATTGTTATAAATAACAGCCTGAAATTGCAAAAAAAAAAAATTCATAGTCAATATACCTAGAAAATTAATTCATGCACTCAGTGTGAATATTGAAATTTAAGAATCATAATTTTCGGAATTACCAAGAAATAACAAAAATCGATTTCGACGAAGACGTGTTTTTAACTGTTTTTGACATGATTTTTCGAAAGTTTTTTTTCTACGCGTTTATCGAAAAAGTCGAAAAACTAAAAAATGACTTCTTCAAAGCCGTCCTGATCAAACATTTCACTGAAAAATGAGTACACATGTAACGACTTGAACGAAATATCATCTGGTCGAAAAGTTGTTTCCAGAAAAATAAAAATAAAAATAAACATCAATGTAAAATTACTAAGTCGCTTAATTAGCATTATTTAAGCGCTTATTTAGACTTATTTAGACTTATTTAGTGATATTATTTTTATTATTTATACTTAGTATATACTACTCGTACATCACTTACTTAATATACTTACTTAATATCATTTAGAATTAGAACTGAAATTTAAAAGGCGATCAGTATAGGGAGTGGAAGCCGTTCACTAATTGAGTATAGGATACTGGTGATGAATATATTGAATTTGAAAGTAATGATAAAACATTTTTCTCGATAAAATGATTCTGAGCGAAGCTTCGGTTTATAAAACATGAGTATTACTGTTAACATTTATATGGCTAATAAAAAAATATGACGTCAATATACATAGTAGTGCTATATGAATGAAGTTCAGTAGGCAAAAGTAGAAAAAGTTGTTGACGTTTTTTTTTTTTGTTGCTTATTTACGTTTTGAAGGAAGTATTTTTCGGAATTATAGCTGGCAAACAATAAATTATTCAGTATTTAGTCGAGAAAACGGGCAAAATGTTTATGACCTTTTTTCGTTTATTTTCAGTTTTGAAGAGAAGTATTATATTGTTTTTTCACATTTCACAACCGCCCCCCCTCCCCTCTCACCATAAATAATTCTTCGGGACGGCCCTGGCTATAGTAAATATTTGGTGTAAATTTCAAGTTTACTTTTTATTGTTCAATAATTTTCGGTATTTTTTAGTACTTATAAATATTATATATATCACCTATATTATGGTCGGTAATTATGACTGGTTTATCTGTTATTTTCTAAGTTATAAAAACTTTTCGTGTTATTTTCCTTATAAAGGTTGTTCTACATTACATTTTTCGAAAACAACCTAGTAAATCAAAAAACGACCTCTATTAAGTACCTACCAACTAAAACGAATTTCGTATTAAAAACCTCTATTTCAGAAAACGTTTAATTTACTTCTTCTGCCCATAAATAGTGTACATTTATACATTCATAAAAAATGAAAATAAAACACATAAATGTAAAACCAATTTACATTCATCGTTATACGCTCAGAATCTAAAATGAAATAAAAGGTACTTATATACCAGATATACCCTGCAATAGTCGCATACAAAAACATGTTCATGTTCAATGACGTTTAAAAAAGTTAAAATAATATTATTCCGACGTAATATGCACGTATACAAAAGAATGAAGGGGATGTAAGAGTCTGATTTTCTGTATGGATTTTTTAAATCGAGATAATGCATTATTAGTCGTGGAAAAATTACCTTCTTTTTGTTGTCGATTTAATGTTTTTAAAGCAATTTCTCGATTCATAAGAACATGAATGTTCTCAAATTATTCTCAAATTTTTAAATGAATGACCTTTTTTTTTAACTTATTGACTTAATATGTAATATTAAGTTTAAATGGTTATAAAAAATACTATTGGAAGGAGGGATGTCCCGTTTTGTAATTCTTTATATATATGCGGTCACATATATCAATAATTTATAATTTATTAAATTTAAATTTATATTAAATTGGTCTAGATTTAATTTGATTTGTATAATATTATTATTATGAAAAAATCATATTTATAATAAAATGATTATAGATAAATAACTTACAAGTATATAGGACGTACTATTGTATATGACAGTTTTATTTTATTATAAACTAGCTATTATTATATTATACAATATTTATATATTATTATACCTACCTATGATTTATTAGCTATGAAACCGGCTTGCGACCTGGCCGGCTTGATCACGTTATCACTTTAGTACATTAAAAACAATAATTTTAATTATATAAATATACATTTTAGCTATAGCTATAGCAAGTACAGCTTTATACGTATACTGTCCTGAGAAAATTCGTAAAAAAATAAAGAAAATATGCTTTCATTTATTGTTACTACAAAAACTGCAGTATCTCTGTATCAAAGAACTTAATAATATAATATACCTAAATATATAATATTATATACTTTTCCAACGATACGAGTATATTATGACCTTATAAAATATTAGTAAAAACTAAATCCAACTTTACTATTATCTTAAATTTATACCTTATATAGTTTGTGCCATTATTATTTCGAAATAGATAAAAGCAAAATTACCTACCTACTTAAATATCGTACTAAAATAACACAAACATAATATATTTAGTATTAGTATAATAACTCTTAATGGTTATTGTGATTAGTTGTTGATTATTATTGATTGATGGTTAGATATGTTTATTCGTTTTTTATTTGCAGTTTCTTACAAAATCATCAATGATATTTTCATAATTGTTAGACGATGATAAGTTATTTTCTGTTGATAACATGTTTAAGAAGTTGAACGTAGATCGTTTCTATTATCATTGAATTAAAAATGTCAACGGAGCAATGTCGAGATGAATAAACTAAGGGCTATAATTTCAATATAAACCAAAAATAACATTATTGAGATCTGAATGCATATTAAAACAAAGTGTTGCCGTTGTTGTTGAATAACTAAATCAAAGAAAAAATCAGTGCTAATTTAAACCGTATGTAGGATATGAAGTATGGACCAAATAAGTTTTCAAAAAAAAAAAAAAATTTGGTTGGACCTTTAATAATAATAAAAAAAATACACTGCAGAGAATTAAATTAATCAGAGTATGGCAGAGTAAAATAATACTATTAATATTGAGATAAGTTCAATTTAATAAAAAAATACATTGAAAATCATTATAGGTATAATCAAGATAAGGATAATATATAACGAGTTTACACTGCAACTTTTAAGTTTGAACTTAATGCACATATATATAGATTATTTGATTATTTATCACAAAAATCATAATCAACTTATTATGCTATTTTAAGAAACTAAAATAACAAAGTTAAAAAGTTCAATATGATATGAATTATGAATACATATACACATACACACAATACACAAACATATATGAATTATATGAATTATAACCTGTGTATTATATTTTGTGTTGGCTGCATTGGAATAGATTATACAATTATGAAACAATTACTCTGTATGGAAACAGAGAATGTTCTACTTCAAGATTTTAATTTATTTATTATAGCAAACAAACTCAGGACAATTTTTTCGGCAACACCGATTTGTGTTTTATTTATTTAATAAAAAAAAAAAAAACAGGCTTATGCCCAAACTATCAAATATATGATTAATTTTACATTTACAGAATAGTAACGAAAACAAAGACATGAAAGCATTATGAAATAATACAAATATATATATATTATATACAATATATTAAATAAAAATTGTCTTATTTTAACAAATTTATTAAGATTTAAATATTTAATACATATTCAATTGAAGTAGTTTCTTAAAAAAAAACACATCTTTGTAAATTTGTAAATATTTAAACGATATGTGTATTGTAAAATTATTTCTATTGATTACTAAATCTAGTAATTAAAAACAAATTATTCAGTTATAAAAAAAAATACGTCCTGTAGATATACAGACAGTGGAAGTTGGTCTGTCGTCCTTTCGGTCCTCGAACAGGATTACATATTATTATTAGTGTATAAAGTCCGAAATATTCCATAAATAAAATTATAATAATTATAATTATATTTTTGAAGTATTGAATTTTTCTATTTACTTGTCTACCACTGACCAATAACTAAACGTCCCACTAATTTAGTAAATAACCGTTTTATCAATTTTCAATGAGCAATCATTATCACACATTAAAGTGATTTTTATTCTTTAATCTTCAATGAAGTTACTAGGTATACATACTACATGTTATTATTATTATTATTTTATTATTTTTTTTTTTTATATATTACATTTTAATATTGAAATTCATAATAGGAAATTACAGTGCAAAAAATGCATAAGATGTTTCAGAGTACGAAAGAATCTAAAAATAATAAAATGATATTAAAAAAGGTGTATAGTTTTATATTGCGGTTGGAATAGAGTGAAAAATGCCATCCGCCAAAATATCATATTACAAATTGTATTATGAAAGTATTATTACATTAGAAATGTCTTCAATATTGTTCAATAAAGGATTTATAATTTAATGATAAATTATAAACGTTAAAATATACAATTAAATGAGAAAAAATATTATTTTTTGAAAAGAAATTTTATATTTTTTTCATATAATATTTACAAAAAAAAAAAATAATAATAAATAGTAATAAAAAAAAATTTTAATATTTCAAAATTGTATATTATTATTTTAAATTTTAAAGCAAAGAGAAATAATTGCATCAAAAAAAAAAAAAAAAAAACGATTCTGACGAAATTTTGAAGGTTAAAAATAAATACAAATTTATTAAAAAAAAAAAAATAGGAACTATGACAACTTTTTTGATATTTTTTGTTTGCCCTACATTGATAAAATATTTCCGATGTATTCGATAGTTATTCTTTACGCCTCAGAAAACTATTGGGAAAATCCAGTTAAAATACTAACTGGAACCAATTTGTTATCAAAAAAAGCTCTTTAATCCAAAACTCCTACTTGACTAAATAAATGTATACACGAAAAAAAAAACCAGCATTTTAATTCCAGTACATTCCTTATTATTTGAATTTTTTGAGCAAGTAAAAATGTGTTACTTTTTAATGTATTAATTTAAAAAAATATATATAGACATAGCTGGTATATATTGTTAAAATATAAAATATAAAAAATAAAATGTGTTTACAATAACAAATTCATTTTGTAATTTTCACAAGATAAACAATTTATAATTTAATAAAAATAATTTGTAAAATTAATATAGATTTCATTGTTATAATAAAATATGTTATTAAATCGAAAAAATTTTCTGTTTAAATTGACTATTTTGATTAACAAATGGGCGTTTGTTCTACGAAGAAGAATGAAAGAAACACAAAATATTTGTTAATTCAAATAAATTTGTTTTCAATT
The DNA here is from genome assembly GCA_025469235.1 of Pemphigus obesinymphae. Classification (NCBI taxonomy): domain Eukaryota; kingdom Metazoa; phylum Arthropoda; class Insecta; order Hemiptera; family Aphididae; genus Pemphigus; species Pemphigus obesinymphae. Next base: position 10,610 of record JAIPRL010011964.1, read on the forward strand.
GGAAAATTTTACCCAAGAAATTGATAAAGGATATTGTTAAATCAATAATACGTTTTGTTATTTTACTGTTAAATTAACAAATATTTTATTTCTAAATCAACAAACATTTTTCGGACGTATATATATATATATATATACGTCCAATATACGTTATATATTAACAACCATATTAATTAAATGAATCTATATTTTTATTGAAATCACAGATATATTTGGTTCAGTGTACCAATTAATTACCTATGTCCTAATGGCCAAATCCGTATAATGCAGACTATAAAATATACAAATTTTATTATTAATATTATTATCTATTATATATATACCTATTATTACTCCATTTTTTTTTTTTTTTTTTTCGTAAATACATTATTATAAAACTTGAATATTGATTTACCGATAAGGTTTTTAATCTACAATAATAATTCGATATACTTATTGTAAATTAGCCTTTTAATATTTGTAAATACGCGTTTTAATTTACACATTATATCTATATAGGTATAAATCGTGTTGTGTAGTGTATATACAACATACCTTTGTATTTATACTACGAATTTAATTTTTATAGATTTATTGCTGAAACAAATGTTCGATTAAAATATGAATAATTTATACACAGAACATAAATCATAATTATTTATTATTAGATATAGAATATTATTACATTCGAGATAAATTGCAGTATATTATATATTATGTTAGTTAAATATTCGTCTCAACTAAAATATTACCATTGTGATTTTTTATTGCATATATTTGTATTATTATTATTAGTAGTAGTACCTACCTATAGCTGTTTATATATAATAAAACAATCAACTTAAGTGTATAAAAAGAGCGCATTTGCATAGAAAATATTATACGATATAGCTGCAGGTTTTACCATTTTTATTATTAAATTTTTTTAACCTAAATTTTTTATTATATTTATACGATTTTCGACGGGAAACACACAGTATACAAAAGGGTATTGAAAAAAATGTAATAATACTTAGCCAAATTATAGTCAGGTTTTATATATTTAGTTCTTGCTTCTTATACGTACGACATTTTTTCCCTCTTAATATTGTATACGCGACTTTATTCGAAAATCTACTAATTCCGATTGTTATTTTATTTGAATTTATTTATTTATTTATTTTTTATCGTTTTTCGTTTTGTTATTAAAATACAAAATCATTTTCTTTTTCCGTACAGTTTATAATGTATACAGCGTGTATTATTGTCGTGTATACTGTATATTATATAGTACGTAATACTATTTAAATCCATCGATTATTCCACGACACTGTTAAAAACGTTTTTGCGCTCGACGTTATAACATCTACTCGGTAATTGTACATATTTATACTCGTATATAAGTTTTTCGAATAATATTATGAAAAATTCGCATTATTATTATTGCATTGCGCGTAGTATAATAATTGTAACGATATTCGGTTTCCGAACTTTATTTAATATCCAAAACGGATTAAAAAATAAAACCGTAAATGATAACGAATATTATTAACAACAGTGGCGTTATTAAAATCGACTCTGGGGACATTTATATATATATATATTTCTAATTCCTTAAAACCAAAAATACCAATCGAATAAAATGAGTGTTATATGGTATTTAACATATGGCATATAGACACTATATATAGTGTTTATTTTATGGTATTCAAAATACATTTTTTTTATATACCTATATAGGTATTTATTGATATTGAAAATATATATTAAGGAAAATTTTAAAAAAATTCAAATACTGAATATAATTCAGATTTTTCAAATTCCCACCAACTGTATAGGATATATTTAGAATACCTATATAATTGCGCTGGACAATATATATAATAGATTACACGAATAACGATATTAAGAGGCCGCAACACCTGCTATTTTTAAGGGGTTCTGTATAGGCAATTTTTAAGAAATTTTATGAAAAATAAAAATCTAACAATTTATAAATATTTATGTACATTTTAAAAATAATCTAAAAATAGCCCCGTACCCGTATCACTTTTTATTGTTGTGTAATCACGAAATTTCCACCTAAAAGACCAATAAGCGTGACAAAATTGTGGAACCGTGG
>JAIPRL010011965.1:0-12686 GCA_025469235.1 Pemphigus obesinymphae
CTCTAATTTTCATAACCACGAAAATATTTTAATAATTCGTGATACAAACTAAACTTTTCAGTTTTAGCGCGAAAAAATGGGAAACTAATAAGCAGTGGGACGCGATTGAAACGCGTCAACGTGCGTTCGTGTGAATGCATACCTACCGCGTCCGCGTTTTTATTATCGTCGCGTTTTCAGAAACGCGAACGCGCGCGATCGAATCGCTCCGTGTGTAACCAGCTTTATAATAGTCGAATATGAATAATAACAATATTAAATTTATTTTTGGAAATCGTTTTCGTAATTTGTTGACATTTGACAATATTATTATTGCGTACGTACGTTTCGCCAACACCGCCACATTTTAATTTTGCAATTTTTTTTAACAGCATCTAATTAGTATGAATTTGTACGCCTATTTACAAAACTTGTATGGCATTCGTTTTGAGTCAAAAAATAAAAATTTTGGGCGGTGCCGGAAAAAAATGTCTACAGCACCCCCAACGTATCCAATAATCCTAGATTAGTCATTTTATTCCAAAGATTTAGTATGGAGTTTGTATGTATTTGTACGAGCAATCGCGAATTATGTACGTCACTCCTTTATTTGCGAATTAACGGTTTTCGCATTTTGCCATTTCCCCAGCACCTCCCAACATACAAAAAATGGTTTTTTATAACCGTTTTAATACAAATAAATGTCAACAACTGAAATAAGAAATGATAATAATTTATTATTAATATAATAGGTACAAGTAGGTACCGCGTAGTAGATATAAGCTATGGGCGTCTATTGATGGGGACAATAGGGAGACGTGTCCTCCAATGCTTTTCCGTAAAACTGTAAATTTTTTATTTTATTCAATTACTGAGTCCAGTAGCTACTATAATATTTATGCATTGTTCATTAAAATAAAATCATTTTTTTAATATTAACTATTGAAATTTACATTTTCACCCAACCTCTTGAGTTTTCCTAAATCGTACACACTACACAATTTGGTGATGTTATAATACTGGTTTCGGTAACGGGGTTTACATACACTAATATTCTTTTACTCGTTAACCTATGATAATTATGTATTCGCACATAATCTTTGTGCTTCCTTTTACTTGTATTGGTTTCTTTTTTTGGTCATCAATCAATTTCCAATATCTATCACCACGTTTGCAATAAGCATTATAATTACCCACAGATATGCTCTTAATTTGCTACTACCACAACGATGGTTTATCACTCCTTTTACCTTATATGTTAATCCATTGTTTAATGATAATGGGGGCAACTTGTTAAATTTAATTTCAACTAAACGGCCTCCTTCTGAGCTGTATGTTGTTTCATCATCTGTCAACATAAAAAATATTATATTATTTTTCTATACAAAATACTTAGGTACTCCATAAAATAATGATAAAATTATAATTTAATTAATTAATTGTGAGACCATTTTATATAGGTATTCACTGTTCCAATATAATATTTCTATAACTGGAGTTATAATTTTTAAACCAGCACACTTGTCATAACCACATATTGATTTTTTTTGTCGATGACCTGTCAATTAGGAACTCTTGCAGTCCTTCTATACATCCATCAGAAGTTTGATACATTATATGTGGGACTATTTGACTTACAGGTTTTCTACAATTAATATTTGTACAAGAAGTAGGTACATTCTTTAATTGTAGGACCTATCATGGATTTAATGACTGATCCAGCTGTTGTATCACAAATAGCAAGTGTTGTATTATACTCAAGCATTTTAAACTCCGGATTAAGCTTTTGTACAATCATTTTTGCTCGGTTCGAATATGTTGCTGCTAATATGACCCCCTTTTTCACTATATCTTCTTCTCCTTCGCCTTCTCTGCCAACTATTTGGGGTCGGCCAATCCGAGATGGGAAAACTCGTTTTATGCCGGCTGTTGGCCTGACGCAACCTCAATTAGTCAACTTCTACGACAGGCATGAGGAAACCGTGGAAGTATTCATAGCCCCCTCCACAGGGGTCGCTTTTTCACTATATCTAAAATGAATTAAAAAAATTCATAGTCTTCTTTTATATTACTGACAATTTTTGTTTGGTAATTTACACTATCACAATACGCTATCATAAATGTCGAAGCTAAAGTGTTAAATGCACAAGTATTGCTCTTAATATAACATTTTCTATTTCTAATATAGTACAATTCATCTGCTCTAGATCCATTTTTTAAAACTGGTAAACATTTTACATTTTTAGTATTTTCTAAATTTAAATGACGTAAAAGCGGGTTAGGCATTAAGTATGATTTTTATGTTTGTTTCCTACTCTTCCTGTTGAGCCATCTATATTTAACCTAGGTCGTTTTGTTTAATCAAAAATAGTATATGGATTGCACTCAAAAATATTTCATTCATAAAATTTGGTAATGATATTATATGTTTAAAATGTTTATTTACATTAACGTTTATTTTAAATTATTTTTAGCGTGTTTTCATTATAATATTCGTTAAATAGTGGAAGAAATATAATTACATACGTACTATATTTACTATATTTCAAGCGTACCTATTTTACGTATAAAATAGTACCCACACTGGACCCCTTAATACGTCATATTAAGAGAATATAAATTTAACACAAATTTGTCGCAAAATAATACTTTCGTCATTCAAATAATAAGCTAATAAGCTAATAAGTCTATAATAAACATTCAGATATAAATTATACACCGTTTAAATGATTAAAACATTTTTTCGATATTTTGTTGGAATTAGATCATCGTCAGTAATCCCATCTTGTATTATTATCCAATATGACTTATTTAGGTGTAAATAATAAAACGGAGTTTATTTTTATGTATTAACTTTAGGACCACATCAGTAAAATAAATAAATACCCATATAAATATAGCTATTGTAATAATATGTACGATAATATTATGTTACCTATAATAAATAACAATATGTAAATGGGAAAATCTATATAATGATGTGCTATATAATTTTATGGGGTATTGTATAGACAATTTTCAAATAATATGTCGTTATGTCATAAAATGTCGAGTAAAAGATTATTGTTCATTATTAATTATAAATATTATAGTATCTACTGGATTTTGTAATTAAATAAAATAAAAATTGTACAGTATTATAGAAAAGCCTTGGGGGACATGTCTCCCTATTGTCCACATCAATAGACGCCCATAGCTAAATCTACTACGCGGTACCTACTTGTACCTATATTATATTAATAATAAATTATTATCATTTCTTATTTCAGTTGTTGACATTTATTTGTATTAAAACGGTTATAAAAAACCATTTTTATTTAAATTAATATAATAATAAAAAATAAAAATTTATTTATTTATATATTTTTTATTTTTGTTGGGAGGTGCTAGGGAAATGGAAAAATGCGAAAACCGTTAATTCTCAAATGAACGAGTGGCGTACAAATTTCGCGATTGCTTTTACAAATACATACAAATTCCATACTAAATCTTTGGAATAAAATTACTAGTCTAGGGTTATTGGATATGTTAGGGGTGCTGTAGACATTTTTCTCCAGCACCGCCCAAAATTTTTATTTTTTGACTCGAAACGAATGCCATACAAGTTTTGTAAATAGGCGTACAAATTCATACAAATTACATATTAAATATCTGTGCAAAAAAAAATTGCAAAATTCAAATGTGGGAGTGCTGGCGTAACGTAGGTACGTATTATTATTTTTATTACATGATGCGATGTCGTGGTCGTGTCGAAACGGTCTCGTTCTACAAGTAGAAGTACACTGATATAGGTACCTATCCTAAAATACATATTTTTTTTTCATTAGACAGTTTTAATTAATATGAAAACATTTAAATGAATAGGTATTTATTTTTAACATCCCATAGGTTGACATTAAACAATACATATTTAACATTAAAAATACAAAAATGCTTATATATATTTTTTAGGCTTAGTTAAGATTTTACTTGCGTTTACAATATTGTTTTTAAACATATTTACAGCTAATATTAAAAGTAGTAAAAATTAAACAAATTTGTTTTTTAAGTATCTTGATTCTAGGTGAACACACTATATACATCTAAAACCTTAAGATACTATAGTAAATAATAATTAAATGAAGTGAAAAATAAACTAAAATAATACGAGTACCTACCTATATTATAATATATTATTTGTTGTCATAATACTATCAGTAGATAAACAAATTAACCCTTAAATTAACTATATAATAACTTTTAAAATATCATAAAATTAATAAATGTGTAGGTATACAATAATATATTATTGTATTCATTGTGCTGTAATACTCTCAATTTTGCAATCTGCTTTATTGTGTAGTTCTGTGGTGGTCCATTTACACCTTAAATATTACAGTTCTAAATAATAGTTCAATGATGTACAAATAATGTTCACCATAAAGCGACCAGTGGCGTACGCAGAATTTTTCAATGGTGGGCAGGGCTTAAAATAAATAAGTAATCAGTAGACACTAGATTAGGCTTGTAGGAATAAAAAATCTGCTTTTTAATTTTATAATAGTATACTATTAAAAATATATATTATAATGTTTATATAATATATATATACATATTGGCGTATTTATGGAAAGGGAATCCAGGGGTACTGAAAAAGAACCAACTTAAATGGTACCAAAAATTTATTTATTAATAATATCAAAAATGTTAAATTTCCAATCTGTTATACATAGAATTTTATACTAGTTTTTTTAAAAAAAAGTGTACCTTATGACCACATAGGTTTAACAATTTGGGTATATGCAAAAAAAATTTATACATCCTTATAGTCGTATAAGTAGGTACATATACAAAAAGGATGAATACATTTTTCTCTAATTAGGTAATTTAGAATTAGTGTAGAAATGATTTTGTAGGGCCATTGAAAAGGAAATTTCAATTAAATTTAATTAGAGAAGGAAATGAAAATAGGTACCTATACACATGTGGATCATATAGCTATATTATGAATTAAAATTTAATTTAGAAATTTTATGTTTGAAATTTATTTGAAAAAAAATTGGACAGGACGGGTGTGGACCCCGCAGGTTTTTCAATTTGGGTAGATGCAAAAAAAATGTATTCATACTTATAGTCGTATGAGTACATATAAAGACAGAATGAATAAATTTTTCCTTAATTAGGTAATTTTGTAGTGAGTGTACGAATGAATTTATATAGCTATAAAGAAAGAAATTTCAATTAAATTTACCAAAGAAAGAAATGATAATAGGTACCAATTACACATGTGTAATTATACCTATACTTTGAATTAAAATTTCATACAAAAATTTGAAATTTGAAATTTAATTGAAAAAAAATTGGACAGGACGGGTGTGGACCCCGCAGGTTTTTCAGTTTGGATAGATGCAAAAAAAAAAATTCATACTTATATTGGTTACGTACATATACAAATAGAATGAATACATTTTTCACTAATTTGGTAATTTAGAATTAGTGTAGGAATGATTTTGTAGGGCCATTGAGAAAGAAATTTCAATTAAATTTAATTAGAGAAGGAAATGAAAATAGGTACCTATACACGTGTGTATCACATAGCTATATTTTGAATTAAAATTTAATTTAGAAATTTCAAGTTTGAAATTTAATCGAAAAAAATTGGACAGGACGGGTGTGGACCCCGCAGGTTTTTCAATTTGGGTAGATGCAAAAAAAATGTGTTCATACCTATATTGGTATAAGTACATACACCAAAAGAATGAATACATTTTTCCCTAATCAGATAATTTAAGATGAGTGAAGAAGTGATTATATACGGCCATAGATAAAGAAATTCAATGAAATTGAACAAAGAAAGAATTGAAAATACGTACCTAGTACACATGTGTAATTATATATCTATATATTGAAAAAAATTTAATTTAGAAATTTTGTTTGAAATTTATTTGAAAAAAAATTGGACAGGAAGGGTGTGGACCCCGCAGGTTTTTCAATGTAGGTAGATGCAGAAAAAATGTATTCATACTTATAGTCATGTAAGTACATATACCAAAAGAATGAATACATTTTTCCCTAATCAGATAATTTAAGATGAGTGAAGAAGTGATTATATATGGCATTAGATAAAGAAATTCAATGAAATTGAACAAAGAAAGAATTGAAAATACGTACCTAGTACACATATGTATTAAATATCTATATTTTGAATATTAAGTTAATTTAGAGATTTTATGTTTGAAATTTATTTGAAAAAAAATTGGACAGGACGGGTGTGGACCTCGCAGGTCTTTCAATTTGGGTAGATGTATTCATTTTTTTTTTTTTTGGTATAAGCACCTATACTTATGACTATACTACCTATGACTATACTACCTATGACTATACTACCTATGACTATACTACCTATGACTATACTACCTATGACTATACTATCTATGACTATTCTACTTACGACTATACTTCCTATATCTATACTACTTATGACTACTTCCTACGACTACACTACCTATGACTATACTATTTATGACTAGTCCCTATGACTACACTAACATTGACTATACTACCTATGATTATACTATCTACGACTACACTACTTACGACTACACTACCTACGACTATACTACCTACGACTATACTACCTACGACTATACTACCTACGACTATACTACCACTGACTCTACTATCTATGACTATACTACCTATGACTATATCACAAGATAAAGAGAAATTCAAATTAAATTTAACAATTTTAATTGACTGTTTGCAAATGTATGCTATTAATTTAAGAATCATCTTGTATATTAAAAACTATACTTATTCTTCTTTTAATAATTATATACAAGTCACGTGTTCCCATGTGTCAATGTCGCATTGTCACATATCCCACATGGAGATATGTGTCACAATGTGACATATTACACATATTTTCGTATAGTAAGTATTTTCAACTTATCTTAGAATATTAAAACTATATATTTCTTAAAAACATTTTGGAGGCCACCCATACTTTTACACAGGAAAAGACAAACACCCAAAACACCTCTTAAAAATATTAATTTAAATCAGAAAAGTTTACGTTGCATATAGCAACTATGAGTAGTTTTTCGATGAAACTAATTTCGTTGAGATAGCACGTAGAACGAATTTTTCCATAAATATTAAGGTTCTTTTTAGTAAGTTATACTACGTTCACACCGTGATAGTAACGTATATGAGTAGCTGTCACCATAGTATTCCCTAAAAATCATTTACGTATATCTTATAGGTCATGATAGTCACTCTCGCATTATGACATTTTCATGATAGTGTGATAGTTAATATCAAGCTCTTTATATTATACGTAAATGATTTTGGGAAAGTACTATCGTGACAGCTACTCTCATGCGCTAATTTCACTGTGTGAACGTGGCTTTAATATAATAGATTGTTAAAATATATGGCTGTATTTCATTATGCAGCCACTGTGAACTTTGTAAGTCTCCGGTAATATTTTTACAGAATATCTATACACATTAAATCATCATTAAGTCGAAATACAATATTTAGCCTATCTTACACTCACCGGATTTATGGATACCGGTAAGCTTTCTGTATTCCTCACCGATAATATGGTATTGAACCTCGGGTTAGTGGCATCCGAACGAGACTGCCGGTGGCCCGTAGACTCCGTGCTAACCCCGAACGGATACCCTAACACCGAGGAACTTCTACCTAGCCAAGGTTGACTAAATAACAAAGTTACTCCTACTACAACTAAATGTAAATGCATAATTATTGACTAAATATTGTATTTCGACTTGTATAAAGATATTCTGTAATTAGTACAATTTACTAGAGACCATAAAGTCCACGTAGGCCACATATTGTAATATAGCCATATTTAACAATCAATTATATTATCAACTTACTAAAAGGAACCTTACAAATGTATAGAAAACGTCGTTCTTAATGTTATCCCGCTGAAAGTGGTATCATCGAAGAACTCGCACCTAGTTGCGATGCAACGTACGCTTTTCTGATTTAAATTTATATTTTTAGTGTGTGTTCATCTTTTCGTGTGTAAAAGAATGGGTTTTTGCTCAAAAATGTTTTTTTTAGAAGTATATAGTTTTAATATAATATATAATATAAATATATTATATATTACGATAAGTTGTAAGTACTTAATATACCAAAATTAGTGTTATGACCTATGAAAACACTTTGTGTGACTCCTTTCGATATAATTATTAAAATAAATATAGTTTTTAATACATAAGATATTGTAGAGAGTATATAGAGAATGTGTAATATTAACACAAATATTTAGGGTTTAATTAAATTAAATTTGAACTCCTTGTATACTAACTAACTAACTACTGCTAAATCTATACAATCAATATACTGAAAAACACTTGGACTCACCATTAAACCATTTGATGACACTATTGATTATTTCCATCGCATGCATAAGAAAATCGGTGAAATCCGTAGATACATTTGTCTCCATTACGAATTGTCATTTCCTCACCATTCGTCAGCAACATCATCATTCTTCCATAACCTGATGTACAAAATAAATTTTATTAATACCAATTGTAAATGTTATAAGTAAATATACATAATATAAATTATTACAGTATTATAATTAGATAGAAAGAACTTATATACGATTAATATACGTTACACATAAAATTAATTTGCGACTAAAAATAATTATGACAGAAAATATGAGGGTTTTTATCTATTGAACGAAGCATTTGGTGTAAAGGATTGCTAAGGTAAGAATGAAGAAGAATGTCAAGAAATAAAGAAATTGCGATACTCCAATATATACCAATATAAATATAAACAATTTCATATTATAATTTTGAACAAAATAATTCATATTGACTAAATAATATTAGGACATAAAGGACTATCAGTTGATAAACTTACCTACCTACCTTTGGCATTTTTGTAAAAAGAATTCGTGTAACTCATGAATTAAAGATATAATTTTTAATTAATTGTGAATTTTTTATAACTTCTATAGGCATCTACTATTTGGAAATCACGAGTTTTAGCAAAAAGTAATCATAAGATAATTTATAAATGGATACAAAAAATTTAGTAATATTCAGTAACATTCAGTATACATATTATATAAATATATATTATAATCTCTGAAAATATATTTATATTTTAGAATTACCACAGATTGTTTAAAATATCGATGGATATCCTATAGACGCATACTTTCTGTGCTAACATATAGAGATTGTAATATTGTATCTATGTAAAACTTCAAGATATTTTAATGCGTTCTATAATTCTATGTGGTTAATTTTGTGTATTATTATGTATATATGTAATAATATAAAAAAATTTAATCTGCAATTCGTATATTTTAATTGTTATTTTTTACATTTTTTTCGTACAGCATGTATCATTATTTATGCAATTATTGTATTAAAACCACTTTTTATCTACCGCAAAATAACATTTAACTATGATAACTACTTTCAGAGAAATGCTAGTTTATTTAAATATAAAAAATAAATTGTCGTGTGGTTTAATTATTTTATTTCCTGATCAGTATAATTATAATTTATTTCTACACTTTGGTAGAAGAAAGCATAACTCATGTTCAATATTCGTTGTATTCAAAAATAATGTAGGCAAAACTAATATTTGTTAGTTTAAAATCAATTACTTATATAGATGAAGGAATAATAAATATGACGCATCAGCAAAATATTTGAAAATCAAATATATAGGAGTATATAATATATATAACATTAATTCATTTAAATACCTAATTTTAAGAGATAATACAGCTGTAACAGAATTAACCAAATATAAATGTTAAGCAATAAAATTAATTTAAAAATATCCGAATACCTTCCGGAAATAAAAAGTTACCATAAAAAAACAGAATTTGATTGTTAATTATGACACATAGACATAATTATGATAATATATACCTAATGGTACTAGAATATTTGTAAATATTTAATTTTCTATACTCGTATAATAAGACATTAATATGAATTCGATCTAATTTTCTTAGATTATTCTTTTTTTTTAATTGACAGTCACATTTATATCCAAAAACGATTTTTGTATTTTATTTTATTAATAATACCTATGTTATCTGAACAGTATAATAAAAAAATCTTATAAAATTTTATTTTATTTATTTATTTATTTAAAAAAATTTTTTTTTTAATTTTATTTGTACGATAAAATATATGTAAATATCCAAACTACGCTAATAATGTTTATAATACTAAAATTAACTTCATATTCTATTTAAAATATTCTAGTTGGTTTTTTTTATTTGAAAAATATACAAAATCTGGGATTTCTAATTTCTTTCTCATTAACATCTTTCCAAGATTAGAAATAATGAATTATCAATTTTCAAGTTTATAACCTTTAATATTAACAATGAAATATTTTCAAATTTTTCTGGGGGGGGGGAGGAAGACCAAAATATATTGAAATCCAATAATTTATATAACTATTCTATATTTTACTATCTTTAGGGACAAATAAATTAGTTTTAAAACTAACTTACTTTATCATAAATTTAACAGACAAAAAACTATTATTAGACTGTTGGTAAAGGAGAGGGGTTTTGTAATCCGTTCACTTAAGGTGAATAATATAATAAAATATAACATAATAATAAAATATAATATATTAATTAATAATAAAAAGTATAATAGGTAATAAATTATTACTTGTTAAAAATATTTCATATAAATTTTGAACTTTTCGAAATTTTTATTAATAAATGCACTTTATTTTGATATTTTTGGATATTTATGTGAAATATTTTGCATTATATTGAAAAAATGTGGTTATTAAACATGAAAAAAAACTAACTTTTTAACAAAATTTGTTTTTAATATTATGTAGGTACATATTTTTTTATTCAGAAATGTTTTTTCCAATTTTTTAATAGTAATATAAAAAAACTATACAGTAAATGTGGTTTGTATTTTTAGATTATTTTAAGATATTTATTTGAAAATTAAGAATAATTTTGTTTAATATTTAGACATAAGTTAACTTAACAAAAATATTAATAGTCTTTGACGGACAGACTACATAAGAGAAAGACTTCAGGATAGATCATGAGAGTTGAAGAATATATGATGTTAAAACATTAATTTAGTATATTTTTAATGTTTAACTTATAATTGATAATTTAGTTGATTATTCTTTAGTTTGATAATAAATAATAAAGAAAACTACATCCAAATTTGTAAAAATCATTTTAAATAGTACCTATATTAATTAATTTTAAACTCGAATATTTGTTTAATACATTTTTGATGCAAAAAAAAAATGTATATATTTTAATCATTATTAAAATCCTTATAATTTTTTTCACCTTGAGTAAAATACATATACTGAGAAAATATAATAATATATAATAGGTATATAATGTAAAATGTATATAAATTACAAAATATAATTTATATTACACATGTAATTTTTACCTCTATAATTCCATAGAATACTTCTTGCTACAAAAATAGATAAATCTTCTTCTTCTCCTTCGCCTTCTCTCCCAACTATTTGGGGTCAGCCACCCTGGTCCTACACTTCCACTTAACTCTATCTCCCGCATCTTCTTCACTTACTCCCACCTTCCTCATATAACTCGCCATTACATCCCCCCATCTCTTTTTCGGTCTTCCCCTTCCCCTCTTACCAACAACATGCATTTCCCTTACTAATCTTACTGCTCCAGTCTCTTCCTTCCTTAATACATGTCCAAGCCATCTTAATCTATTCTCTCTCATTTTGTCTTCTATCGAAGCTACCCCTATACTACCTCTGATATACTCATTCCTTATTTTATCCTCTCTAGTAACTCCAATCATCCACCTTAACATTCTCATCTCAACTACACTCATTCTCTGTTCTATCTTTCTACCTACTGCCTAACATTCTGTTCCATACATCATTGCAGGTCTCACCACTGCCTAAAATTTACCTTTTAACCTAATAGGGATTCTTTTATCACACAGAATAACTGACGCTTCTCTCCACTTCGTCCATCCACACTTAATACTGTGTTTCATATCCTCTTCGAAACCCCCATCTTTCTGTACAACGGACCCTAAATACTTGAACCTCTCCACTTCTCCCACCACATCCCCATTTAACTTTATTTCCAGCCTTTCCCTATTCCTTCTGTGTTCCCTTTTACCAAAATCATACTCTATTTATTCTGTTTTACTCCTACTAATCCTTAGTCCTTTACTTTCCAGAGCTTCCCTCCAGTCTTCAAGTCTACCTTTCACTTCCTTTTTCCTAGGACTTTTTCCTATCAGTATTATATCATCTGCAAACAACATGCACCATGGTACCTCCCCCTGTATATCCTTTGTTATCTCATCCATTACCAGGGAAAATAAGTAAGGACTCAAAGCTGAAACCTGATGTACCCCTACCCTGACCCTAAAATCTTTAGTTTCTCCACACAGACTTCTCACTCTTGTACTCGCCCCTTCATACATATCTTCAATTATGTTCACATACTCCTTTGGTAATCCTTTCTTCATTAATGCCCACTTTAAGATCTCCCTAGGAACCTTATCATATAGGCCTTCTCTAGATCAAGAAATACCATACACAATTTCTTTTTGATTTCTCTGTACTTCTCTACAATCTGTCTCACACAAAATATTGGCTCCATTGTTGACCTCCCAGGCATAAACCCAAACTGATTTCTAGTAACAGTTGTCTCA
>JAIPRL010011966.1:0-12685 GCA_025469235.1 Pemphigus obesinymphae
AGGAAAGGCGCGAAGTGGGTTTACATACATAAACATACATATATACATACATCCATATATACATACATACATACATAGATACATACATACATACATACATACATACATACATACATAGATACATACATACATACATACATACATACATACATACATACATACATACATACATACATACACACATACATACATACATACATACATACATACATACATACATACATACATACATACATACATATATGTATACATACAAAAAAAAAAAATATATATATATATATATATTTTCAACAGTTTTACATCCTCCTATTTCCCAAACTGTAACATGCTTAGCCTTGCACCTTCACATATTGGGTGAGTTAAGTATGGTTCTTGATGGGTACGACAAGCATATCTACCAAATAAATACAAAATACAAAAAAAAAGAAAAAAAGTAAAAGTAAAAAAAGATACAAAATATTATAAAACGAATAATATCTATCTGTCTCTTAATCAAATGAACAATTGTAACATTATTTTAAAGTCCTTTACTTTGAGTAGGAATCTGGTGAATTTGGAGTATTGTATAACATAATAATTATTAGGTAGATGCCAAATTTTTTTTTTGGCACACATTGTGCGGAATAATTAGCTTAGTATTACTGAAATCCGTTTATTACAATTAAACGGCTGAACTATTAATATTTTTACGAGGAATCTATTGATTTTAGAATGATGTTTAATTTGTTTTATTTATACATTGTGAAGCATTCTGAACATTCTGAACATTCTGATTTCGGAAGGAGTCTAGTTATAGAGTAAAGAACTTTTTTGTTAGGAAATGCAATAATAGTGAATATAAAATTTTTAATAATCGGTATATATAAGTTATACACTGAGAACTGCAGCTTAAAGTCATTTTATTGAAAGAAATTACTTCCAAATGTATATAATATATTCATAACTATTGGCACAGTATTCTTTCTACGAGCGCTGTATCCTTTCCATTACCTACTAACGGCGTCGGTAAAAATTAAATTCTATACATATTAAAATATACTGCCCTTTTTTGAATTTTGTGCATTTTTCATTTGGCCGCACACGAAGGGGGCCAGTTATCATGACCGAATTTAACCCAAATTACTTTATCGTAGAAATAGAGAAATAGAAGAAGAAAAAACGGACAGGAGAGAAATCGAAAATTCGAAAGTTCAAAAATAAAGACCCCTAAATTTTTGACGTACTTCCGGACGTTCGAGTCCTAACTGATTTGAGGTGCGTAGTATTTGACAACGTCTGCTTTAATATCTGTACACCACAAGTAAAGTACCACAAGTTCATTTTTTTCAAAAATCAGGTAAGTCCATGTTTGTAATGTTGGTATATAATAATATTGATCACAAACTACACAAGGGGTATAGTAACGTGTGTTTCGGTATGTCTAATAACGTCAATATATATAGTGATTAATAGCTTCTAAATGAACTTGCGTTACTTTACCTGTGGTGTTCAGATATATTATATATACAGTAATATTATAATATTACCTATGTATATTGTATATAAGTCTTCGTCGTGAGAAGTTTACCACCGTCGACCATAATATATTATACTCTGATGGTCAGTCGATTATGTAATGATAATGTAATACACACAGACACACACACATACATTAATAAAATTATAGTATACACTCGCATGAAAATATACACACATATATAAACGTATACATGTATACACACAAACACACACACACACACACACACACATATGACAAAAATCATATAAAGTCACACAGGCGTTTGTATGGGAACGTTGCGGTCGTGTGTGTATAGCTCAAGCAAGTATACTTTGTTTTCGGCACTGTGTGTGTGTGTGTGTATGTGTGTAACACGATAAGTTCAGGAAGTATGGGTGGCTGGTCTGTTTCCCTGCCTTCACCATAACCACGGTTACACACACGGCTATATACCGCGGTAGCTGTGCCCCGCCGAAGGATCGTACGGTATATATATACCTATTTATATATGGGTAACAACTGGCCGGTGCCTCCGATTGAATTACATTTCGTGTGCACTTATTAATATATTTTTTTTTTCAACTACTCGTTTCCCGTCGATTCATCCATACTAGTTTTTACGTTCGTCCATATTGCAGACCTCGTGCATGTCGAGCGAACGGCGCGACTTAGTACACGGCCGACAAACTTCCCGGACGATCGGTAAATTTCCGCGCGAGTGACTATTTAAATGTGATTTTTATAATATTGAAAGTCACATAAGTAACACGTGCATATATGGCTGTTATTACATAATATACCTATATAACCTATATATATATGTATATGGGTAAAAAATATTTTTTTACTCGAAAACAACAGATTGATTGAGCATTGAGAATGAAAAGATGTAAATAAATGAACTTAAAAAAATAATCGTAGCAATCGCAAGAATGGCGGGGGACGGATATTTCCGTTTTCCGTAGCCCCGATAGAAAGGTATACACCCGGTTTTCCGTGTCGTAAAGGTAACTACACCCTATATCGCCTCGCGTAGTTATCGTCCATATTCGTTCCGAGCTTTCGAATCATCGAAACTATATAGTTTCCCGACGATCTCCATGGGTTTTCTCTATGACGAAAGCGCACGGTACCGCGGTGATAACCAGTGTTTATCGATACCTCGGTAACCGTCATCTCGACGAAATCGCAATCAGAGTAAAAGAAGTAAGAGTAGGTATAATAACTAATAAGAGTATGTCGACACGATACGGTATTTTCGTCATCGTCTTGACTTTTAGTGCATTCGTTTGGTGCATATAATAGTTCATCTAATATGCGCTGAACTTAATGGATTAATAGTATATGAAAGTTGCTATTAATTACTGGAGAAACACATAGTGATACAATTTAATTGATTTTTACGGAAAAACATGTAAAAACTGTTCCAATAATGTGGCCTACCGAGTGAATGTACTTATTATCAAAATTATATGGAAGAAGTGTCGTAAGAAACTCAATTTCTGATGTTTTTATTTTAATAGCAAATAATTAACTACGAATATTTTTTATTTTTTTTTTGCAATAAATTATCAAAATTGTTTAAACATTTTTGAAAATAGGTATTTTTACTCTAAAACACACTTGGTAAATCGTACTATTAGAATAACTTTTACATGTTTTTGTAGGTTTTTGTCCTACTATTGCACCCTCAACAGGTAAAATTATTTTTGATATTTTGTATTATATGAAACTTGGGCATATTATATAGAAACCGTTTAATTAACACTAAATAATAAATAAATAAACACAATTAGATGATTGTAAAATATAATTTATCATCATCTTTCATCTTGAAAACGCATTTTCATCACATCATATTATCACAATAAATCATTTATTAACAATGCATAATTTTATTACAAATCGCATACGTAAGTACCACTAACTGTAAATGTAAAAATGTCTTGGAAAAAAGTTCTACCGTTTACGGTTGTTTTAAAAGTTGCCTCTATTTATGCCACTAACTACATAAAAAAAGTTAAAGAGTATAAATAAATTATACCGTTACAGATCATGCCACCCATCTTGAATATTATTACGCCTTCAAATTATTATAATAATTATATTATGTTTATACAAATGCAATAAAAATACACGTTACGTCACTGGACTTTATATTCGTTACCTGTCCAATAACCTCCCATCAAAATGGGCCACAGTTATCACCGAGCATATTTTTTATTTGTCTTACTATGATCGCAATAACTTTAACTATAATATTTTTTTTTTTCGTTCGTTTGAATATATAATATTATAATTATTATGGTATGTACCAAGAGCGTATTATAGATCACGGAAGGCCGACATAATACCCCGTGACGAGTCCGTATTCCATATTTTGTACAATAAGTACGATGTTTTATCGGACATTCGTACATTTCCATCTGGTGACAACATAAAAATTTGAGAACTGCAAGTCCGACGGACCGTTTCACAGAGTTACCCAGCAATACTATAGTTGTTATAAATTTCATATTATAGTAAATGCATATTTCAAATTGTTTGATTTCCGTGGTATTTTTCTCAATTTTAATTGAATTTATATTGATGTGTAGTTAGTATTTAGATATATCATATTGAGATCAGTTATTTGTATACACTCATGTGTACAAATATTTTTAAATCGTCTGCAAAAGCAAGCAGTGTTCGAATTAAAAGCGGACATAAGGAGATGGAGTTCCTCTACTGTTTTAAAAAAATTAGGGTCATTCTACTAAAATTTTCAAAGCAACAGAGTAGCGCTTATAACCAGTTTACTAATACTTAGAAGACCATGAACGTAAAAAAATGGCTAATGTCCAATTTTAAATAAATATAATATGATTTTTTTCAAAATTTATTGTGAGAAATCGGTGCAAGACTCGAAACCAATTTCGATTACAGAAATTTGTTGTTAGTAATGATTACAACCAGTGTGCCTACCGGTTTTTAGAATTTACAAACGGTTTTTAGATTTTGTGGAAAAATGCACCGATTGGTGTTAACTGTTTGTTGAATCGGTTGTTCATATCCAATTTTTGCTTTTCTCACCAAAATCGACCAAATGTACCAATACATTAATAGAATATAATCGTGATAATGTCCTTTATAACTTATAATTATTTATTATAATTAATAGGCGTATTTTCCCGATTACCTTGAGTTATGTTTATTTATCTTATGAATAATTAAACATGATAATCATTCTATTTGATTTGTTATTAATTATTAAAACGAAAACTGATTGTTTATAAAATTAAGTGACCAATGTTATTTACATTTGGTTAATTGCGAAAATAGGTCTATTTGTCTATTCATGTTTCGACTTGTAATATTGTTATTTGATAGTTTGTTTCTATTTATTCGTTATTTTTTGGGTGATTAAAGACAATGAATGAATAAGTGACATGATATATTCGTATTATTTTTAATCAAAATTGAATAACTATTGAAATTAGTTGCAGTTATCACAGTTACCGGCTCAAGTAAATATTTAACACTTACTTATATTTTTTAGTTAGAAATTGGGTAATATATTAGTATTTTGGTTAGGGGGAAAAGGGGGGGGGTTCTTGTGCTATATAATAGTTTATTTCGAACGCTGTTTTAAAAATGTCTAATTGAACTCCGCTATTTTTTTCACAATTCGAGCACTGCCTATAAGTAGCACCTACCTACATACATGCTGTTGCTGCAGGGGTCAAATCTCGGAGGATTTTGAACAGATTTACACATGTCATCGGCGATAATAAGTATGGGCATTATAGTCGCGATCGCAATGCGAACGGGAAACATTTTCCAACTGAGAGCAGCTGATTATGTGAACGACATTATATAGGTGCATTATAATAATATATTGTGTGCTATATCGCTGTCGGGCCTGCGTGGTATTGCAAATGATGACGTTATTTCCAGGTGAATCAAATGGCGTTAACGTAGATTTTTCGGTCACAGCGGTCGGTCCTAGCGCACAATAATATACAATTTATTGTAAATATACGATGCATTCTTATACACACCACGAATTATAATGAAAAAACGTCGTCGTTGTCGTCGTCATCATCATCGTATTTGTATCGGAAAATCAAACAATATAAATATGTAAAGGCTCTTATTAAATGCACGCGCGCGCGTGTTTAGGTATGTATGTTTATCGGCTACCGCAGTAACCGCATATAGGTACCTATATAATATCTATATACAATATTATACCTATAGTACAGTGGTGTTGCCGTCCGTCCCTCGACGAGCGGAGTTCATTATATAATATATACAATCCAGATCATATTGTATGTACTTTATATTATATTTTTTTTTCACCGAAAACCACGTCTTTTGTGCATTCTACGCGAATATTATCAATGTATGTTTATTATAACGTACCGTGTATTGTGTGCGGTCCTTAGGGAAGTGAGTGGCGACTATATTAAACGGGTATTTGAGGGCTGAAATCAAGTAGTCACCGTCAACAAGTGGTCCCCGTCCGCTGTCGACAATTGATAATAATGTTCTCCGCCCCCGCATCTGTTAACAACCACCAACGCCACGCATGAATATACAGCATTATCCTCATTGTAATATTATATAATATACTTATCGCCTTTATCGTATAAAACGTTAAATCCACAATATATTGGATCAACCTATTGGACATTTTCTGTCTATTTATTAAAGATTCGCTCTACTGTTCGTGATTGCGATTTATTTATTTCTCAACTATATAGTATTGAATTCGTTTAATATAAAAAACTACTTACAATTATTTTTGCAACAAGACCAGCGTTGGAGATTGTTTGGAAACGAAACTTCTATCCATCAATAACAAAAACACTTTTGTTTCTTTCACTAATCATCATTGAATCCATGTGTGCTCGGTGTAACTTGTAGGACTAGAATGTTAATGTTACAGGGTATAACTATGTATTTATTACATTTCTATCAACGGTACCTTCCAGTAATAAAATACTGTGTGTGTTATGTGATAAAAATCATAATTTTCTAATTGCGGACTCAATTAGTATACCTATTATTTTTTCGCTGTGTCTAGATACAAAGGTGCTCGGATAGATAATGCGTACACGGACCGACCGTGTAAACATTTCCTACCTGTTTGTTTAGTACGCATGTGTCTGGACTTGTAAATTTGTTAACATTTTTACATTTTGATATTTGATTCGACTTTTTTTTTGTGCATGTATATTCTATAACATTTTTTGGGTAGATTATATTACATCGTCATTCAACAACGTGAATTAACTTTATTTATGTTAATAAATACAATAAAACAGAAGTACCTACCTACAACTTTTTAAAATAATATTAATTGATGGAATATAATATTACCATTGCTTAAATATTAAAAGTTAAAAAAGCAATCTTCTGTCTGTATTAAAATAATGATATAATAAAATGAAATATAATACTTTTTATAACAATATATAATAATAATAAATATTATTATTTATATTCATTTATTATTATTAATAATAAAAAATGATTTTGAGTGAAGTTCAGTGTAAGTGTATAACATTACTTTCCGATTTACAAAAATTTTCCAACATTCACGGAAGGCAGTTTTCCTTTAAAATTATACACAATATACATGCATAAAAAATCGAATCAAATATCAAATTCATTTTATTTGTTTTATTCTCAACAATAATTATAAAAATATACGAGTTACGATGTAATATAATCTACACAAAAAAATTCACGCGCACTAAACGACCGGGTAGGAATTGTTTACACGGTTGGTCCGGGTACCCATTATCTACATGATAGCCTGTGTATCTAGACACAGCGTTATGTTTTTCTCATTCAAGTATGGGAATTAGTTAGTACTTATACACCGCAATATATTATATATATACAGATACTTATATACAAGGCTGGGCAAGTTAACAAATTTTTTTGATTCGCTAAGTTAATTTAATATAAAAATAATATTAGTTAAGTTAAAAATGACTAGTATTTATTTTGTTAACTTTGAAAAATAAGTAAATGAACTTAGTTAAAAGTTAAAACTTTCTAATAGGCAATAAAATAAAAAAATTAAAAATACCTCCTAGCTGCTAAGATACTCTATATTTTGGTATTCTTAATATATGTTTTATGCTTAGGTAAACACAAAATTTAGCCTTTTCACTAAATAATCAAAATTTCATTCAGAAAATTTGCATTGTTTTTGAAACTAAATTTAACTTAATACAATTACATTTTTACCGTTAACTTATTGAAGCTAACATATTAAGTTTTTAAAAAAAGTAACTTAATTAAAATTAACTTGACTTTTAATCTTTGTTTTAACTTTTAACTCGTTATTGTCGAACCTTGTACCTATATATATATATATATTTGACGGTATATTAATGGAGTAATTAATGTTGTAATCATTAGTATGAGTTGCCTATGTTTTTATTTAGAGGTAAACTGATAATTAACAATTATTTTGATAGACAATGGTGATATAAGATAATTTTCTATTATTTATTATTCAAATATTTATAACGAGTGCTGTACAACCATTCTTAACAGATTGTAAAATAATTTAAAATTAAAATATACAAAAAATCAGAACAGAAACTAATACGGCGACTCATGTCTTACCATATGCATACCAAACTTATTATATTTATAATCATAACAATGATGTTTCACTTATTATAACGTATTGTTTTTTTTTATGTTTGTCAATATTAACATAAAAAAAATCCTATTACCTAATTTTGTGTATGAATTACTATACTGCAAGTACTTGTTAAGCGTAGTGCGTTTATACTGTGACCATACAAATCATGATTTTTCTAATAAATAATAAAATAAAGCAATCATTTCTTCTAATAAAACCACTCCGAGTGGAGCTTGGTGTAATATAATATACGTATTAACTTAACTATAACTGAAACAAAATCCGGTCAGTAGGGTGTGGAAGTACTTCGTTTACCGGGTAGCATACTAGTGGTGAGTACATTGAATTTTAAAACAATAATAATTCATTTATTTCCATAAAACGTATTTTGAGTGGAACTTTGGTGTAACGATTTAAAACAAAAACCACGACAATTTTATTTTTTATATTATTATTCCCCCTACATTTTTAAAATGTTTCTTTTATAAAAACTAGCTTTTCTTTACACAGGAAACTACTAGAAAAATCGAAAAATAATCTATTCAAGGACCAACTAGAATTAATTTACCATCAAAAAAGCTTTGTATTTCAAAAATTCTACTCAATTTCTTCTTTTGAAAAAAAAAAAAAATGTATACATACAATAATAAAGAACACTAAGAATTAACATTTTACAGTCTAGAGTTAACGGGAAGGATTTTTCAGAGTTTTATTAAAAAATAAAAAAATATTTAACTCGACAACCACAAAATATATTAAAACTAAAATCATATAAGAATAATACTAATTATAAAAATTATATAACGAAGCTAGAGGAGAAGAAGATAATTTTATAACTGAACCGACAACAATGTTATCGGAGGACTGGTAACATGAAGAAAAGACAATGGAGTACTATGAGAAGAAAGAATGTTAGGAAGAGCATTATGATTACTATATAAAGCTAGACTGCACTGGAATAAAAAACGAGGTATTTAGTATGTAAGGGATTCTGCATGAAGGATTCAGAGAGGAGAGTTATTCCGGGATCATTAAAAATAATGACAAGGAGAGCTATTTTAACCTATACGAAGACGGGAATAGGAAATATTTTTATTTTTTTTGGAAATAGAGTGCTTATGGAACTAAAGATTTGGTATTATAATTTGGGGATTTATATTCCTATAAATAAACAAAGAGAATTGTAGAAAAAAAACAGAGTTAGGGTTTTTTCCACTGACGTGAAATAATGGATTAGAGTAAAGGACGACAACTTTGGGAGTTTTATGGTGAGAATAGTGTAAGAAGTATTAGTACCAGAGGCTATGGCGATTCGGCAATATTATTGCCAGCATTATCTACAGGTCCAGTTATTCATAAACGTTAGAATAAGTAACTATACTGGGAAAGCGTAGAAAATAAAATTACAAATACGTAGGATAAATGGGGATATATTCAAAAATAAGAGCAAAATTCAAAAATGTTTTGAAATGCAAATTCGCAATATTCAGTTAAAAAGTTTAATGCGAGACTCGATGAATCGAAGCTATAAAATAAAATTTGTGCACGAATAGTGAACTGTTTATTTTATTAAATTAACAGATGAAAAATACAAAAAAAAAAGAACAAAAATAAACAATATCCTAGTATATTTTGACCGGGGGTTACAGATATTCTAGGATATATTTACCACCCACTGGTTGAATAAATTTAATGGGAGGTAAATTTTTTAGGAGGTAAATATATCCTATGACACCGGTCTGCCCTACGTATCCCAATAAATTCATAGTGATTCTAATGATTTGAAAAATTAACAACAGACGCTTGTAATATAAATGTTAAATGTTAGGTTATCATCAAAAACAATGCCGCACTGTCATGTGTAGAATAAACAAGAATCTGCAGTGGAATGCTACATATAGCTCGACATGAAAAACGTATAGGCTCACGAGACCTACAGATAATGACATAATCTAATATTTAGAAACATTAAGTTCAAATATAATTTGGGATGATAGGCCCGACTTACTTGGGCCTAATTATAATATACTTTTGTAAGTATAGGCAATTCTGCGTGGTATAACTTTATAACTGTCAGAAAAATCATGGAAATTACAGGGTTTTAGTAATTCGTAGTGTGTCATTATTTTGAGCAAAAGTATGAAGAAAATTTTTATAATACATCGAATATAGTCAATAATGAGGAAAAAAAATTCAATTTTCACAATTTTAGTATCAAATATTTTAAATTCCAATCCAAAATCAATACGATATTATTGTATAGGTACTAAATATCCTAATTATTTATACTGTATTAAATCTCCACTTATAGATTTTAAATGTGGAAATGAAATTTTTTCTTTAAATTTATAATATATATTATTATGTTCAAGATATACATTAAATAGTAACACAACACTATTTTGTGCCGAGGTGAGTAGTGTGTGACGATATTATAGTATCCAGTCTCCGTATCCACACGTTTCCTTACGTAATGAGTTTTTCGTTCATTATTAATGCAAGCTGGTAAGATTCCATAGAGGTCAGAACCTTCAAATTTTTCTGGAAACAATAGACATTTATTTTATTTTTAAATAATATATTGTATTATATTACGTTTTGCCGTCGTGGACTTTAACAACAATATAATAATAATATTATCTTCACAAAATAAGGTATGTATTCTTAAATAATATATAGATATAGGTACATAAATTAGAGTATTTAAAAAAGCAAAATATAGTTGTGATATTTATGTGCCTGAAGACTCGTCTTGAAGAAATAAAAAAGGTAATAATCATAAAAGGTAAATAGATTTGTATTTGAGTGATCTAAAAATTCAGAAATTTCAAACACAAAAATTTCATAATAATATGGTCCTAAAGCTACAAAAAATTAAGAAAACAAATATTTTGAAGAGAGAAAATGAGATTGGTTGTTATTGTAGTTTTGAAATTTACGGATAATAAACGTCACCAAAAAAAAAAAATATTCAAATTCAAATTCGTGGGAAACTTTTATAGATAAATAATTCATGATGTCAAAAATTTTAAAAAATCGGTTTAACCAAAATAGTTCTCATACTAAAACGTAAAAATAGAGCCGAGTGATGTGAACAAAAATTACGAAAAATTATTAACGACCCTCGCCTTAAGGAGTTATATACATAATATAAAAGCTCGTTGTTTTTGTTTTTCTTTGAATATTATCCTAAATCGAATTTTATTCGGAACAATCGTCTTTCACCATATACGACGATTTATTATTATTTTCAAATTCAAAACAATAATATAAAATGTAATCTTATAACGTGTCCATCAAAATGACACCCGAACTAATGCTTCGCATGTTCCAACTATACATTTCAACATATTTCATAATTAACCACTGAATCCATTCCTATCATGATATCAAATTCGGCCTTCAGCATAAAGTAATATGCTTTATCATAACACAATAACACAACATTTCTATACTTTTATATATTTTGTCAATATAAATATTGTAATTTTATTAACGATGATTTATATTTATATTTTCAATATTACAAATATTGTTCCATACAATATTTCAATTTAATATAAATTGAATATTTTCAATTAAATGTGAATACTCATTTATTATTACTCTGATAAAATAAAAATTATGTATTGGATATGTTCTAATAATATTTCAGGCCCATTTCTCATCTGTAAAATTCACATTTATGACTGTCGGAGCACCACCCCGTTTTTTTGTGATTTTATACCAATAAATAGAATTTCCGATGTCGAACTGAGTCTATGATTAGTTTTTCTACAAATTAGTAAATTTCCGAAAAATATATTTCCCTTATTAAATTCCTATAGTAAAATTATAAAAACTTCGTTTCCAACAGTCCTCAATAAAGAACATACAGAATTTTGATATATATTTTCAGATTTAAAATCGAAAAAAAATAAGTATATCTTTAATTTTTTCCGGTTTAAATTAATGATGAACAAAGCAAGACCAAGACCCCAAGACCAGAGTAGTCTTAGTCTTGGTATTAATCTTGGTCTTGTTGAATAAGTATTGGTCTTGGTCTTGGAAATTCTTGCAGTCTTCATTTTTTTTAACCAAATTTATAACTAAGGATAAATAATTTATTTATATGTATATAAGGGCTGATATAGGGGAGACAATGGGGTAATTTTCTCTCCCCCACGTTCACAAAAGATTGGAGTAAACCCTAACAGCACAGACCGTTCCGGGCGCCACACATTATGTTCCCGTTTCGGTCATGGCAAATGGTTTCTGTTGGACACTATCTAGACCTTCCCAAAACAGTCCAATCAATTTATTATTATACCTGGGAGGTACTTTTGTGACATATCCTTATCGATAAATTATGAACTGATAAATAACAAATTGATTAGATCTATTTACATTCTAACTTATAGTCGAAACTGGCTGTTGAAGAAGATAGGACATGTTTGCCCATAGAATTGGACTCGGACTGATTTCAAAATGTGTTATACATTCTAAAAGTCACTTTTTTTGGTATTCTCCAGAAGAGGCTAAATCCTTTCCCTGACCCC
>JAIPRL010011967.1:0-12684 GCA_025469235.1 Pemphigus obesinymphae
GAGAAAAATGAAAAATAAGAAAGCGGTGGGACCGGATGGAGTACCAGTAGAAGTATGGAAAGTATTAGGAAGTTTAGGTATACAATGGCTGACAAAGTTCTTTAATAAGATACTAGTAGAAGGAAAATTTTGTTAAATTATTAAAAATTATAAATTCGTCACTTATAAAATATTATTAAAACGCTAATTAATTATTTTGAACCCAATTATATTAATTAATTTTATAATCATTATATATAATTTTTCTCGAATTATATTAATATAAACAAAATACAAAAGTAATTATTTTCTTTTATTTGCATATATTTTCGTTTAAATATAAGCATATTATTTTGATAATAATTTATCAAATAGATGTTTCAAAGAAAACATTTATTTTCAAAACGAATTTTATGAAATATATCTGATATGTTTTTGGCACTTGTTCTGTGACATCTAGGGTTTCGTATATCGGATACGGTGCTAATAAGTAATAATGTTTTTTATCTAAAAAAATATTATTATTTAAACAGCTGATTGTAATGATAACAAACTATCGTAAAACAACAGAAATGTTATCAATATTATATTTCTCAAAAGTTTGTAGTCTATACTCCGTTCTGCTTATTTTTTTTTCTATTGAAAGCCGTAAAGAGAAAAGTAATAGAAATAAAAATTATCGAATAGTATTTCACCATGAATTTTGAACCTGATCTAAAGCAGTACACGATGTGTTCGGTGTTGGGTTCGTGTTTCTCGGACAGGGCAATTGTGTTCTTGGGCAAGCACAACAAGAGTGGAAATTTAGTTGCCATGAAAAACTTCAACTTGGACAGTATGACAAAAACCGATTGTCAACTCATACAGGATGAAATCTACAACACGAGACAGTTGATGCACCCAAACCTCATACCTTATGTCACGTCTTTTTTGGATAAGAGTCAGTTATACGTAGTGTTTCCTCTGATGGGTTATGGTTCATGTCGAGATTTGTTACGAAACCATTTTGTAGAAGGATTACCTGAAACAGTTATAGCCTTTGTGCTCAGAGATGTTCTTCTAGGACTCGAGTACATACATAACAAAAGGCTTATACACAGGTTTGTGTGTTACAAGTTTAGACATTTTTTAATACCTAATACATATTTTATTACCTATTATTTTTATTTGCCAAACAGGGCTATAAAGGCGGGACATATATTGATACGTGCTGATGGACATGCGTGTTTATCAGGCTTACGCAGTATGTGTCCAATTGATAAACGTTCCAATTTACATTCCTTGCCCTTGCAATCAGCTAACAATTTAAATTGGTCCAGTCCTGAAATGCTTGAACAAAACTTGCTTGGATATAATGAAAAGTCTGACATCTACAGTATAGGCATAACGTCATGTGAACTGGCTAATGGCTTCGTTCCATTTGCTGAAACTGACACCACGATAATGTTGACACAAAAAGTCAAAGGTCTAATTCCACACTTACTAGACTGCACAACTTGTTATCCATATGAAGATAATAATGTAGCTGATAATGGTTACCAATCTGAAGAAGCTATTGGAATGAATGTAGCACCTGTGAGCAATGTTTATACAAGAATGTTTACTGAAGCATTCCACAATCTTGTTGAGTTATGTTGTCAACGAGATCCAGAAAGTAGGCCTTCTGCGCCTGACTTGTTGGCACACACTTTTACTAAACAAGTACGTTTTACTTCTGTAAATAATTTTTAATGATTATTTCTTTACATTCAGTAGGTCACGCAGGGTAATTAATGACTCCATTAATTAAAAAATTACTTAGGTGATGGAAGTGGCTTGAGATTTTTGTTAAATATGAAATTTGAATAACTATATTGTTTTGTTCATTAAATATCTATGTTTAGATTGTGTACCTACCAGCATATTCAACATACTGTTATCCTGTGCAACTGAATTGTGAATTGACTTAACTTAATATTATAATAAAATGTAATGTTCAATATAAATAACTCATTTTATAACTCTTAGGTATATTAGTAATTGCAATTATTACACAGTTACACTATATAGAATTATTTAATTTTTAAGTTATATAATGGAATCGAAAATGCAAAATATTACATCTCCAATAAAATATTTGAATTGTTCTAAATTAATAATTTATTGAATTTGTTACCCAATACTATTACTGAAAGTATAAATAATGAAACAAGAGTAAATTTTGAAATATTATCATGAAACACATGTATGAACATGACGACTCTACTAAAATAAACGCTATTATTATTTATGCCTACAATATTATTAATTATTTTAAATATAGTTGTATGACATAAATATTATTACATATAGATTTAACTCAACAGATAGATTATCTACTTTAAGATTTAAATCAGAAATGTTATTAGTTAGTATGTTGTATGTGTACTTCTGCAAGAAGTCTGTAAGAATTGTTTTTTTATACATTTATTTTTCTAATAAATCAAAATAATTGAAATATTTCCATCATTTTATATTAATATAATAAATTATATTGAATAATTTATGGATAAATATATAAAATTTATATGTGGAAAATATTTACCCCGTGTGGCCTACTGAAAGTTAAATAGTAATCATAATAATATAAAAAAAAAATGTAAATGTTAGTAGGTTTGCCATTTTCTAAATGCAAGTTACAAAATATTTCTAAATAATTTATAATTATATTTTTTATTTTTATTTTTGTATGGCTTAAACTGAATTATCCATTCTCTATGTAAACTAGTAACACTCAAAGGTATCACAAGGTAGATAACCATTTTGAAATTATATAAATATATTTGAAAAAATATGAATGTTCCATAAACAAGATATGGAACTTATTCAGTGGGGCCCATTATTCTTCTTGAAGAAATAAATAGGAAAATCTACCAGCTATGATCCAATTGTTATTCTTTAAAATATGTCTTTAAACGAAAAATCTTTTGAAACATGTTCATTTTCGTAATAATAACAATTTCAAAATTTTTCTTAAATACATATTATATATTTTTTATTTTCATTTTCAAATTAATACTAATATTTTAATATTTTATGTACACAAATCATATAAATAATGAATTTAGTCTAATATTCCTTTTATCTAACTTAAAATAACTAATTAATAATAAACTGTTATTTATATGATTTCTATATAGGTTTGTTTGCACAGATTTGCCATATCACAGGTCTACTGGAATACAAATTATGTAGTCTTAACTAAACATAATATTTTCAGAAATAATCACTGCTTTATTATTGGTGGATTATTCTATATCCCAATGATCTGACAATTTTATACTGAAATATTATTATATGTTATTGTCTAATGACCATTTATATGATTTGAAATTTAATACATATTACTATTATTATTATAGGTGAAAAGAGTTAATGTGAAAGTTACTGATCTATTACGACCTGCTGTTCCGCTGTTGAAGACTAATGTTGCTGAAATAAGTGATGATCTTGCATCTGTAGGAGGTCTATCACAACAATTGAGCGATCTTGACCTGTTGACACATGCGTGGGATTTTGATCACAATGATATGGTACAAACACTTTAAATATCTATTATCAGTATTAATATTACTCAGTAAATATTGATCCATATTTATTATTTATATTATATTATTCAAATTCAATATTTCATAGTTCAATAATCTATAATATACAAAACTATAAACATACTATGTATAATAATTAATACTATTTAGATCTATATAGGTAGTACACAATACATGACATTTTATCTGATGTAGATTATGATTTACATTTTAACGTTTACTGTTACCATTTATTAACAAAATTTCTGCTTATTTTTTTTATTTATGTGTTCTACAAACTGTATTATTTTTGTTTTATTTTGACAAATGTAAAATATATGTTAATGTGATTTTATAAATACTCTTATAAGTTGATGTATGATTGTTAAATATATAACATAAGTATAGAACATTATAGTTGATAGTAAAGGATTTTTATAAATTATGGATATTC
The DNA here is from genome assembly GCA_025469235.1 of Pemphigus obesinymphae. NCBI lineage: Eukaryota > Metazoa > Arthropoda > Insecta > Hemiptera > Aphididae > Pemphigus > Pemphigus obesinymphae. Next base: position 3,979 of record JAIPRL010011967.1, read on the forward strand.
ACTATTTACATTTGATTTAAACTATTTATGATAATATTAACAGATTTTCCATAAATGTTTGTATATTATAAATATATATATTAGAAATAGGTATGTACTTTAATGTTATAAAACTTTTATAATATGCTATTTTATGTATTTGTTTGTAGTAATTTATATGAAATTATAATGTGAACTATAAAATGACACTAAACAATGTTATTTTTATTTGGTGCTTTTAATTTTTTTTTTTTTTTTTTGTGCCAAAATTTTGATCTCTTCATTTATTTATTTTTTGTTAGAAATCCGATTAAAACTCATTTAATCGTTTTCAAACTCACTTTTTATGTATGTACAATGTACCCACATTTAACCTTATAGCAGTGTCAAAAATATTTTTAGTTAGAATTTATATATTAGTTTAATCACATAATTGTGTTACTAATCTACCAAAATTTTGTATATTAATACCTAAATCTTATACAAATAATATTGTGAAATTCTCAAAATTGCTCAATTTTTCAAAAAATGTTGTTTAGTTTTGATTGTAGCAAAAAATTGCAAGTAGATTTATAAATTGTATTTTATATTTATTGTTCTATATTTTAAATATGGTATTAATTAAATATGAAAAAACATACTTATTTTTTGTTATAACTAATACATTTTTATTCGAGTGTTTTTTTTTAAATTAATTTATTTAACTTAATGACTTAATGTATGTTCTTATATTTATCAAACTACATTTTTAGTATTATTTGAAATGTATGTATCATTCTACTATAATTATAATATGAAAATTATTTTTGTTGTTTATTATAGATGTAATTTGTTATTACTTGTTCTTATATAGTTATTCAGTTGTACTATTTGCACTAACATTACATTTAATTACATATTGAAGAACTTAAATCTTTAAGAAATTTAATTAAAATGTACTTAATTTATAAACTGGATTTATAAACTGCTCTCCAATAAACGAAAAAATATGTAATTATGACCACTGTTTTAATATTAATTTAATTAATTTTGTTTATGAATAAATTCACAGTAAGTATTATTATGAAATGTACAAAATACCAATATTAAAATAAAAGTGAGGAATTTATGGCAAATGCTCGCCATAAAATTATTCATACCTATATATGAATTTGTTTCTTTATAACTAAATAATATACCTAATTTACAACTTAAAACAGTAAAAGAAAAATTGCTTATCTATTTATTTATTTATTTATTTATTTATTTATTATTAGGTAATATAAGAGTATACGAGATAATATTTGTCAATACAGGCTTCTAATAACTATATTGTTTACTCTATAGAATAACCAATAGACTATAGTCTACTACTATACTTAATAATATAGAACATAGATATTGGCTCACTTCGAAAAAAAAAAAAAAAAAGAGTCAGTTAGTAAGGGTGGGAGTACTTTGCACATCGAGTAGGATACAGGTAGTATATACCTACTTATATTGAATTTGAAAACAATGATAAATCATTGTATTCGATAAAAAAAACAAAAAAACGATTTTGTGCGAAGTTCGGTACAATTAGAAAATAAAATAGGTAATCATGACATGAATACTTTTTTTATTTACTATATATTCCCAATATCCAAATAAACATTCCATTTTAGCCAGATATAATACACTTTATATTAATTTATAATAACTCGGAAATCGCATTCCAGTAACAAATAAAATAAAATATAAACCACGTAACATATTCGGCCAATAAATAAATAGTATATAAATAATATATATATAAAATAATAATAAATTCAATAGCTTGAATCTACAATTTTGTAAGTAGGTATGTATATACGGTGTACCTACGTGTATGTAAGTCCAGTGATGTACATAATATTATAGTCACAAATAAGTCATTACACACTCGATTCAATAACCACGTAGCTAGGATTTTTTTCATATATGTGATCAAAAAAAAAAAATAATACAGAGACGTATTTTTCCCCAAAATATCGGAAAAAAGCTGTGTATCCCCATTTTATTTTTATTCAAATATCACAATTAGATAATAGAGATATACATATAGGTAGGTACGTAGGTACTTATAAGTACCTACCTATACAGATCGGATTTATTCTAAGGATTTTTCTAAATTTCGAATTTTATCTCTTCCTTTTCTCAAACACATATAAAATAACATTTATACGTTTTTCATATTAAAAAAATATGTGACTACTTACCAAAATGTCAGACACTAAATCAAAAGTAGTGATGTAGTGGAGGGTATACGGCGTATACCCAAACGCTAAAATTCTAATATGCGTATGGGAAAGAAAACGAATATAATAAACAAATAAATAATCAGTACCTAATCGATTTACAGTATTTTTTTAAAACATTTGTTCGTGATTATAATTTATAAACACTAAATTTATTTTAATTAGAAAACTGATGAGTATGGGAAAATAACTAAATAAGTTTAATATCATGATAAAACGAGAAAATATTTTGCACCGTTTAAAATCTAAAATGTATACCTAGTCATTATATTCATTTTAGGGCATTATTATTAGTTTTTCAAGTTCTACAAAAACGAAGTTTTGCAGGTATTTAAGTTTTCAAAATTAATATTTGTTGGTTCTTTTTCAGTACCTCTGGACCCCCTCTCCACGAATACGCCACTATAAATAAATACCTATATATATCTACCTACATTATATTATATTTTTAACAGTAGGTATTCTATTATGACACTGAAAAAGCACTTTTTTTTATTCTTTCATGCCTAATTTTGTGTTTACTGATTACTTATTTATTTTCATATTCAAAAATCCTGCTTAAGCCACCGATGTGAATTTGAATTACACACTTCAATTTCCGTACTACACGAAGTGTGTCGTACCTACTACACACAATTTTAGGGGCTGATATAAACATGATTACAATGAAATCGATTTTGAAAATATAAATGTATAGTTTGTTCTGGGTTTATACTTTATAGCATAGGCATAATATAAAGATAAGAAACTTTATAAAAGTTTATAATGGGTGTATTTGGTTTATGATTCATATTTCATAGCTTTACGTGTACACACCTTTTATACCTTTTTTTAACTATTATACCCATTTTGTTTCATTCATGGTTTATCGTCATGTACGTTATTTTAATATTAAAAATGTTGTCAGTTGGTAGCACTGTGAGTATATCAAGAACAACAATACTTGTTTGATTTGATTACAACTTGAATAATAATATACAAACTATTTTGGGCGTGTGATTCAAACTGAAAATTCTATTAAATATATAACATGTTTTTAATCTAGTAATGTAAATTGTTAATTTCTTATTATAAGTAATTCGTTAAAACATAAAACTAATTCGCGATGCCGTCCGTTCTTCATGCATTTTGTATAAGTTTACTTGTTTTGTATAATGTTTATTCAGGTAACAATTCAAATATTTCACTTGTTATTTTGTTTGTACTTTATTGCAAAGTTTATAAATTGTTTTTTGACTTCCAGTATGTGGACTAATGTGTTGGCATTGCGATTCACTCCATGACCCTAAATGTGTGGATCCATTTGACAATCACACAATGCCAATGAAAGATTGTAAACTAGAAAAGTTAGAGACATTTCCTGGTATTCGAGGAACAATGTGTCGGAAAATCCGTCAAAAAGGTAGGTATATATAATGTTAATTTTTTTATATTTTAATAAATACATAATTGTTATATTTATTTATATACATAGTGTATGGAAAATGGCGATATTACCGAAGTTGTGCCTTTTTGGGTGAACCCGGAATTGGTGGTGATGAACGTTATTGTTTAATGAGAACAGGCACGCACAATATATTTACTGAATACTGTACTTGCAATTCCAGAGATGGATGTAATGCCGCATCCGGAGTTTCCTATTCTATATTAGGCTTTCTATTAACACCTGTTATTATGATTTACCGAAGACTGTAAATGTTCATCAAACAAATGTATAGGCAAGTAGTCAGTTAATGTCTGAATAACATTTACAATGTCGACAATAATTTTTCATTAGATAATCAATCTATTTTTTTATAAATTATAACATATTTTTAAAACTATTGTTTTCAATAATTGAAACTTCCAGCCATTAATATTTTTAATAAATTTTAGATTTAAATGTATTATTCTTATAATGGCATATTATATAAATTCTACTGATTTTTAGAGATTGAAAATAGAATGATATTTATTACATATAAAATTAACCATAATCATCATTTAATGTAACTCAAAAAACCTTCCATGAACAATTAATTTTTATATCTTCCAAAATTTGTTTTTTTTTTTTTTTATTTGAAACTTCAGATAACTTATTTATATGTTGTATAATTATGAATATACAATAGTTTCAACCTAATTAGTATATGGCAATGGTTCATATTTGTCAGTATGTTTTTAAAAATCATTGTTCAGCTATTTTCAATGCAACCGTTTTAATTGACTAATGGTAAAGGTTAGGTATGTTAGGTTAATTATTAATTTTTGTTTTTATTAAATGTATGTAGATAAAAATTTATGACCATTCTAGCGTCTTTAATATTATTTTTAACTATCAATAGTTTGTACATTTATTAATAATTGTGATTGATAACTGAGAAATGTAAACAATCCGTCCATTTTTAACATATCTAATTAGAAATAATAATATTTGTGATTTAATTTTTGATATTTATACATTTGTATTGTTAAATTTTTTTACAAACTGTTATTTCGAATATTCTTTGATATAATAAAATGAAATGCTGTATTTTTATATTTTACACAGAATAAGTTTTAAAAAATTAATTCTAGTTTTATATTTTATACATAATTTGGATGTAATCACTTTTTGCAACAAATGATAAATAGATCAATTAAATTTTAATTGATTATGATAATTTATTTATAGGTATATTTAAACTTGAAATTTTAAATTACCAGATTATTGATTTTTAATTTTTTAACCATTTAAGATGTGTACATTTTAAAAATATATTACGATAAGTTTTAGAAGGAATCTTTGTATAGAATCTCATATTATTTTGCTATTCCAATTATATTATAAAACTGCGTTACCTGTTATTTATTTTTTTTTAAATTTTGAAGCTTAATTATTTATTATAACTTCTAAACTATTATCAAAATGTTTTACTTTTTTTTTAAATGATATTTAACAACTAAATGTTAATTTTGCTTAACTAATCAATATATTAGAATTCATTTTTGTAGACTGATGTCTTTAGTGTTATCATATAATTTTCAATAATAATAATACTGTATTATTTAAATTTATTTAAAATATTATTAATATTTATATTTATATTGTTTTTTTTTTCGTAATACTTGAAAATTTTAAATAATTATACTCTTTTGGTGAGTCAACGCACTTGCGAGAGTGTAGATGCACCGCTTGGCTTGACTCGTCTCAATTCACTTTGACTTGTATGTGTTTGATGTAGAGGCAAAAAGCACCGAGTGGCAGACCTAAGTGCACTTAACAACACAACACTAATTAAATTTGAAGTGTGTAGAACATAGAACTAAGCTCGCCAGCATTCAGAGTGTGGAGGTAGCATAACATTTTCCCCCAATTTTAATATTTATATTACATTCTGAGCGAAGCGAGGAATGTATTGGTTTTACATGAATCAAAAAAGTAAAGAATTTTTTTGATAAAAAATCACTTTACTTTATAGGTAATTTTTTGAATTTTGTTGTAGTTTTCTTAACTATAAAGAAATACTACCTTTTATAACGGACATAATTTATAAATGTAGGTAACCACTATATTTTTTTTAAACCCAGTTTTAGGTATTAAAAATTATAATGTTTACCTTTCAGTATTTCAAAGCCTGCAAAATATAATACCTACCTATGTAATATCGTTATTTTCAGTTTTTGAATGTGTGAAAAACCAAAATAACACGGTAATGATAATATTTAAGTAGTTGGGCGTAATATGGGAAAATCCTTATATTGTATACATTTTTTTTTTCAATTAAGTCTTTATAGTCTTCAGAATGAACATATGAGTTTACTTTAGTAGTCATTATAATTACTTAAAAAGTTGTACCTTGAATATATTTGAAAACATATAAATAATATCTAAATATAAAAATGTTATTTTATCAATATTATAAGTAAACATAATGTTTGGTATTTAGGAAGGTTGAACTCATACTTTTTTTTTAGGAACCAAATCTTAAAAGAAAAAACAAAATTATACATATTTCAATAATTCAATTTCAATTCTGTAAACATATTTCCAATTATTTTCTAGGATATTGTGCGAATCCATTTTTATAAATTAGAATAGTGCCTAGGTATATTACAATTGAATACTTAATATCCGTCTATGATTTTCTGAATATTGAAACTTTTTTTATATATATACCTATATACTTATTCGTATATTCCTAAAAAAATAGATCATTTAATAAACTAACTATTTATTATTTTTCTACATTATTGTGAAAATATTTATTAAATGGATCAGTTGTTTAAGAATATAAACATTTCAAATTTTAGAAATTAATAGATTATAATTAAAATATCAAAAATCAATCAAATTCAAATAATATCCTAGAAAAAGGCTAATGAATTCAACCTAATAATATTTGTATAGAATTAACATAAAATTTGACTTTTGATTTGATTAATTGGAAATATTAATAATATTGTTATTCTTTTAGCATTTAGGTGTCTAAGCCACTAAAAGAATAATCTCCAACGCCTTTAAGATTTTTAATGAAAAACACATTAGTTTTTCTCATTTGTATTTAACTTACAAACATTTAAGAAATATGAAATGAAAAACAAATGATAGTTAATATTATCTATGGCGCCCTATTTGACTGTTTTTTGATATGTGCCTAATTATATGTTTTAAACGTGTTGACATTTTTGAATCTTAAAAATATATCAAAAATAAAATATAAGATAATATTTTAGCATTTATTGTTTGTTTCATCTTTCTATAATATTTTCAAGTTGATAAAAATGAGAAATGCATAAACATGTTTCTTTAACAAATATTGTGATTACACAATGAAAAATAGTATTGGCGGGACTATTTTTAAATTTTTATTTTTCCTATAATACTTAAAAAATTCCCTATGCAAAGCCCTTTAAAAATTATTAAACTTTTTTTTCAATTTTGTCATTGTTTAAAACTAAAGTTTGTTCTATATTAAAATATCAATAATTTTACTTTGATTCTTAATATAAAATCATCATACCCCTAAAGTTAAACTAATTCCATTTTAACAAGTTTTAATAATATTTAGAAGAGGATTGATGTTGAAATAAATTTTGCACCTACTAAGCACATTTTATATGAGCGCCCCTAAATGTAGGAGAAATAACATACTAGGTGTCCTATTCAAAGACTGAAAGTCATAATGGACCAATTTCCACCTTCTATATCTGGGCAAATTTTTTTTATATTTAATATATTCATTTTAGATTCTGAGCATAGCAAAGAAGCTATTAATTTTATAATGATGTTTATTTTATTTTTGTTTTTCATGTAGGAGTTTAGGGTAAAGGTGTATTTTGGTGGCTACTTTATTCATTATAGTTAGTATCTACTTTAGAGAGATCATTTTTTGATTTTTCTTAAGTGTAAAATCTATACAATATAACTATACACACATATGTGCATTTATGTATACTGTTTATAGATAACTCTTGTTTTATACTCAGCATCATGTGAGAACTTTTCCGCACATACAAATGACTCACTCAATAGGTTTTGATGCCAAATTTTTCCATCCAAAAAACATATTGTATACAATTGTTTTCTGAACGTGATAGACGCGTAGCGCCAGGCGAATGCATTATAATTATAAAACAATAGTCTAAAAATTACAATTGTTGGTACCTATTATAGTGTTAGTTACATGAGGTCGACTGTAAAGTTAGATTCCAGAAAGGTCGTCAACCAAGACTTATATTAATCTGAGTTTTTTAAGTTCAATATTACATAGTAGATTTTATAATAAAGAAAATAAATTAACTTCTTATTGGTTTAAATTATATGTGATCAAAATGCACATTTCAACACACAAGGTCACTGGTTTCACTCCCAGGTAGCCAACGAGATTTTTCTTGCTCTTGGCATCTATTCTCTAGTGTAAACCAGCCGTAGTTACCAAACCTGTCCAATAATTTATTAGCTGTACTTGTCGTAGCTATCAAGAACCGTCTTTGACTCTCCTAATATGTTAAGGTGCAAACCTGAACATGAAAGATACTTCCTATACTATAATATGATTTACAACAATTGGCTTTTGGCCATTTCTTACCTATTTAAATATTGACACATAATTTTAATTATAACACTTGAGTAAAATTATTCAGATAGGTACTGGTTAAATATTAGAATATATATATATATATATAAATAACTTTTCTAAAAGAGCATTTATGATAATGTATTTATGTATTAAAAGTAAGAAATTATACTGAAGCTTTGCTCAGAATTGTTTTCTCAGAATAAACCTACTTTCAAATACATTCACCAAAAATATGCTATCCGATAGGTAAGTAAAGTGTTTCCCTGACTTTTAGATTCTGAGCGTAGCGAGGGAGCTAGTGGTCTTACAATGATGTTTATTATTTTTTTTTCTCTGTTAACAAATTTACTACCAGAAGGAGTGCTCCGATCTATACAAGCTTACATTGTTTCCGGTAGCAAATTTCATCTAGTTGGTACTTTAGAGAGGTC